>JAJOOO010015443.1:0-37519 GCA_029582685.1 Solanum piurae | reverse complement strand
ATCTTCCTCTTTTGTATCATGCACGAACTCTGCTTGCCCCATAGATATTGCTTCTAAATAAGTTGTTTCAATTGTTACAAGTTTCCATGGATTCGATTGATGAGTTACCAACTCATGTAAGGTTTGCATTGGTATGGATCTCTACCCATCGGTTCTTCTACCTAGAATAGTATCAATTTGCAAACACTAATTATGTGATTCCCCCGAAGGAAATCTTCCTCTTTTGTATCATGCACGAACTCTGCTTGCCCCATAGATATTGCTTCTAAATAAGTTGTTTCAATTGTTACAAGTTTCCATGGATTCGATTGATGAGTTACCAACTCATGTAAGGTTTGCATTGGTATGGATCTCTACCCATCGGTTCTTCTACCTAGAATAGTATCAATTTGCAAACACTAATTATGTGATTCCCCCGAAGGAAATCTTCCTCTTTTGTATCATGCACGAACTCTGCTTGCCCCATAGATATTGCTTCTAAATAAGTTGTTTCAATTGTTACAAGTTTCCATGGATTCGATTGATGAGTTACCAACTCATGTAAGGTTTGCATTGGTATGGATCTCTACCCATCGGTTCTTCTACCTAGAATAGTATCAATTTGCAAACACTAATTATGTGATTCCCCCGAAGGAAATCTCCCTTCTGCTAAGTCTACTACCTTCAAAGGTTCGTGATATGAAGCATTAGCCAACTCCTTCAGAAAAACTATCTCTTTCTCCTGATCTTTAGACACTACTAAAGCATTATTTTTGTTGTCTAAATTATCATTATCTGAACTAACTTCATTCACTTTGGTAGCATCACTAATAAGCACTTCATCTCGCTGGCTCTTCATGGTTTCAAGAGAGGCTACAGTCTGATTATTCTATGAAGGTTTAGTAAAGCATTCATATGTCTCACCTCTCCTCGATTGTCCATCAAAAGTAGTAGATACCCAATCTTTTGTCTCATTTTAATAGGTGGTTGTCTCTTCAACAAGAGTAGTATCTTTAATATTATCAAGAGAGTATTCCTTTTGAATTTGTTCCTCTGCTAAAGCATCAAAATAATTTTGAGTAGAAACTGCATCCCCTCTGCTACTGCCCTTATCATCAGGTTTCCCTTTTGAATCATTTTTTTAATAAGATGTCATCTTTGAGATGCCTTTCTACAGTAGGACCGTCCACCATATTATTATTATTGCTTTCTTCCACCTATATTATTTTATCTTCCTCGCTCCATGGCTTTCTCGATTCTAGGTGCAACACTCTACAATCATGCTCATCGTGCCCTTGTAGCTTGCATTCTTTACAGTACTTAGGCATCATATCATATTGGATCTTTATTCTTTCAGCTCTCGAAGTCTGTGTGGTCTCATTAACCACTTTTATTTTAAAAAAACTATGGAAATTTTGAAAATAGATCAACCTGGACCTTAACCCTAGCACAACTAAACCTAGTTTTATTAATAGTAGTCATATCTAAATAAAGGGGTTTCCCAACTGCAACAACCCGCGAAAAAATAGACTCCTTAACAAAAGATGTTGGCTTTAAATCCAGAAAGGATCTCCAAGTCAAAGCCTGAGTTGTCTCTTTTTCTACATTGAACTTGGCATCATAAATCAGTGGCCTCATCATGTACAAATATCCATATTTTTTCAAAATATAATAATTCAGCTTAGACATAATATAAATGAAACTTTCTTTCCACGTGAATCTCATAAGAATATGTGTGTGGTGAAGTAACCCGATTTTATATTCACCTTTAATGTTGCAGCGCTTAGGAATTTGAATATGAAGATCCTCTAGTTCTGGCCAACCATATGACAATTTGTCAACTACTGCGTATTGGAGATTCTCTATAGAGTTCATTTAATCAACTCGTCTTCGGTCCAAACAATTCGTGGTACATGATTTCATGTATCATGACACTTTTTTCAATTGTAAGTGTCTACGGTCGTTAGTCAGTAATATAACCCAACTAAGTGAGTTTGGGTCGAATCCCACAGGGACTGGTACGTGCTTAAGATTCAAAATCCAAGTACAAATATGTTCAAGTTAATCATAGGTAACAACATTTACGAATAAAATCATGGTTTCAAATTAAGGGGTGACACAAGTGTCAAATATGGGGGTTTTGATTTTAATTATCAACTACAACAGCAGCAAATAACACGAATAGACAAGTAAAAATACGGGTTCTTGGGATGTGATTGGATTATAGGCTAAGGTAGACAAATGGGTAATTGCAATTGATAGTAAATAGTTGTAAATTAGTGTATAACCTAGACTTTAGTGGGGATAAACTTTCTCTCGAACAGTTTACCTCGAATCAAATTGGTTTCTCTCGAACACCAATAAGCAACAATTAAGAGGAGCCTTCACTTTAGTCCATTCACTTTCTCAAGCTGAATGTGTGGAAAATGGCTTAGGATTTACTCTCTCGAGTTGCACCCATGACAACCCAATACCCACAGACCATCAAATTAGTAATCTTGGTTTTAAAACCTCTCTCTCGAGCAAGCCAAAAAACGAAGTTAGAATTGCATTTGCAACTACAACCCTTTAAATTGAACCATAATTACTGATTGAAATCACTTTTAAACAACATTAAACTATCAATTAACAATACCAAGCAGCTAAATCAACCCATACTCACATAATCACACCCCAAGAATTGAATTTTAGCTAGACATCATAAAAAGATAGAAATCATTTCCAAATTGTGTTTCCATCAATTGGGTACGATTAGTTTCATCTTTACAAAGGTCAAGGTTGAAGAATTTCAAAACCCTCTTCCAATTTCTCAAAAATGGAAATCTTCAAATCTTCAAAGCTAAGGAAAATATTGTCTCCAAACTTAGAGTTCTTAAACTTCAAAAACTGATAATGAAAACTGATAAAAATTCCATACTAAACTAAGAATTTAAAAATGTATTTATAGTCGCCAGAAGTATGCTGTGAAGGACCATTCGGCGCCATAAGTCGGGATCGCCGATCCACTCGGCAATCCGCCCTTTGGTCAATTCTATCGCATTTTTGCTTTGGCCTTCCGCATCTTCAAGTTCTGTAACTTTGGATGATCTAGCACTGCATCGCGGAACCGTTCGATGACTCACCGACTGCTCATTTCTATCGCCGACTTGATTTTCTCCTTCAGGGCTTGGAACACTGGAACTTTGGGCGAGATCATGGCCATTCGGCGACTTGCCCAATGGGTTAGGCGATCATCAGACCCTCTTTTCTTCGTTCTTTCAACTGCCTTGTTCCTTTTTGCTCATTAGTGTCCATGCTTCATTCCTCAATCCAAATACCTAAAAATCAAGGATTTACATCAGTTATTGGCACAAAATATGCATTTGAGGACACTAAATCCATTAAAATAAAGCCTTAAATGAGTCCAAATCATGGACTCATCAACACCCCCAACTTAAACTTTTGTTTGTCCTTAAGTAAAACTCAAGTTAAGCAGTTCAAAAATGATGTCTCAAACAGTGCTACATAAGACTCAATCATGAATGCACACAAAAAGACTCAACTTACTTATGTAAGGATCAATTGTGCACTCAAAGATTCAAGTTGTGACTCACCATTATCAAAGACTCTCAAGTTCACAATACTTGCTTCAAATGCAAGTTCAAGCTCAACAAAGGTACTTAAATTCCCTCACACAAAGAGTGATTCCATATTCACACACAATGGTTCAACAATTTAAAGCTCCGAAATCAAATGCAACACTCACACTCACAAAGATGAACACAATGCATGATTTCACCCATAGGTTTACCCGTATTTTCCAATCAACACTTGTTTCAGTTCACTCAAGATTAAAAAGGTCTTTTCAAAGCTTGTAGCGAGGTTAAGTGTAAAGGTATGGTCATTTAGGCTCAGTGACAGCTATCCTCATGAAATGTGGCGTGAACAAAACTTTCTTACCTCTTCTTTATCATTTTCATTCATGCTCAAAGGTCACCCCATTATTTACTTTCCATGGACATGTTGGATACCCCATTTTCTTTGACTTTCACAACTTTATTCCACAATTTTTTCATTTTTTTTTGTTATTCTCTTTTCTTTTTCTCCATTTTTTTTGTATGGAGGGGTTCTATTTTTCTCAAATATCATAGTTCAAGGGGACTTCTTTGCATTTCTTGATTAGCCTTTTCTTTTCACCACACCCCAACTTAGGCTTTTGGCCTAAGTTAGCAATTCAAACAAACCACAAATCATGAGGATTATGGGTAATGGATAAACAAAGGTCAAAATTTCATCAAGTTTCTTCCAAGAAAAGGGTAAGGCTCAAAAGGTGTTCACACACTCACAAGGTAGGCCACAAAAAGAGGTATAATGTCAAATTGTTTCACACTCTTCAAAGCTGCCTAAGATCATCTCAAGAGCTTGCATCACTTAGTCAATCGGACCAACAAGGAAAATTCTAGGTGTCATCACACATGGTTCACGGTAAGCTCATCACACAAGGCATTGACACCAATGTCAAACAAGACTCCACACTTTTTTTAGTGTGCAATGTTCATCACAAGAGACTCAATTAGATAATTGGCTAGTCACAACGAGATGCAAAAAGTTCACATATTGTCTATGCAACTTCATTTGGCCTCATCGTAGCCGCACATTCGTTTTTTTCGATTATGAGCACTATTTAAGTCATCGGTATTGATCAAGACCGATACTCAAATTTGCAAGAGAACAACAACATTCAAACACAAACAAGAGGTGGCACAAAAATTTTCAGAAGGGTTCAAAAATCATTTCAATTTAAAACAAGGAGCCACAAGCTCAATCATCCACAAAAACAGTGCAAAACACAGTTATAGCTCAAAAACCCAAATATATACAGAAAAACAGTCACACAATGTGGGCCTCACTCCACCACAAATAAAAAAAAATTGTCCTCAAATGCAATCAAAATAATATCCACAAGGAAAAAAGTAAGACAAAGAGGGAGGTAAAAAGGAATCTTGTCTACTCAATCACTCCATCTGTCTGGGCATCAGTGCCCTGTGTAGTGATCGAAACTTGGGCATCAGTGCCCGAAGTCACCTCAGAAGGAGTAGCAGCTGCACTAGGGTCAGCCAAGGGTGTATCCTCCAAAGAAGCTTGCACAACTACATCTACCATGGCCTCATCAGTCTCAGTAAGGCCCTCATACGAAGCCTCCTCAGCAACCCCAAGCATCTCCTCATCCGTCTCAGCCTCGGACTCAGGATCAGTTGTCTTCTCAACTCTAATCTCATCTTTGGTGGTAGTCGGAAGCATCTTTGGCACATGTGGAATCTCCACCGTCCCAAAAATCATGGACATGTCGGTGGATTTTAGCTAATCCACATCACTCCTCAGCGTAGCAATAGCGGCCTTTAAATCCATCACCTCATCGGTGGCTCCTTGGCCATGCTCACACATCTCTATCCTATATGCAAGGGAATCAATAGTAGCACTCAACGGTGTCACAACATTAGCAAGGGTTGTCTGAATCATGCTCGGAATGGAGGCCTCAAGTCTGGCAGCCCGACGATTGGAAGAATGGGCTAACTGCCCCATCCAGAGTAATGCAGCCTGAGTGAGCGGGGTCTGGGAAACAGCAGCAGCAGCAGCTCTGGGAGGCAAAGTAGCAGTAGAGGAACTAGGGGGTTAGAAGGAACAACACTGAATGTACCTGAAGGCCCAGGGGTCGGAGTAGGCAAAGATGCCTCTGCAGGTAATGAGTTTGTATCCACAATCGGGTAAGAGTCCACCGGGGTTGCCTTTTTCTTCTTTGCCTCATCCTTTAAGTATTCCACCTCGATCCTCCGGATATCAGTAGAGGATGTGGGAATCACTTCAATATTTGTCATCGCATCTCTAGGAACCCTAGCCCATCTGCATAGCCCGGTGATCAATATCGGAAAGGGGAGGGAAGTATGGCGCTGCTTGGCCCTCATGACCATCTCATGTGCTATAGTTATTCCCAGATTTATCCTCGTTTCCTTGATGATGCAGCACATACAGGCTGCCTTGGCTTGTCGGAGAATCGACTCATTTTGGGATGGCATGATAGTACTGTTGATAAAGTCAAACCAGAACCTTGCAGCTATGTTTATATCCTTCTTTTCAATCGGTGCTCCAATCTCCAACCACTTGGGAGTAACGTCTGATATAAGAGGGGCCAGCCACTTCGTCATATTTTCCAGAGTCTTTGTCCTGATCAGATGCTGGCACTCATCTTCAATATCATCGGGACATTCCAAGACAACATTAATAGCCTCACTATCACACTTGACCTTCTTTCCCCGGACAACTACATAGTCAACCAGTTTGAATGCACCTACCTACTTCTTTCTTCGTGGTATCAAGGCTCCATAAGCAGTGTAGAACTCCCGGACCCAAGTAGGAATGCAAGGGCCACGGGGCTTGGTGAAGATCTGGAAGTTGTGCGACTTTAGGCAACTTATTATCTCCGGGTACCTGTCAATGACCCCATCAGTGGATAGACACTTCTCCTCAATAATTATCCTCATTCTCTCAGTCTTCAGTCTCTTCATAGACTTGGGAGAAGGACCCTGTACTGGTGGTTCTAGGACCACGGATGTGCTGGAGATGGAGGAGGAGTAGTGGTGGCCTGAGGAGTCCTGATCCTAGACAGATCGTTCATCCTTTTGGATCGTACCTCAGTCCTCTGTGCTACTATCAATTCATCATCCTCAAGCTCTAAAGTTGCAGCCTGCTGCTCCTGGTGTTCACCCTCACTCTCAGAAGTGGAGAGGTGAATGGCGTAGTGGCGTAGATATCGTCACTGTCGGAGCTGGCCCACAGTGATGCAAGTGCCTTCCTTTTACCTTTGTCTTTCCCACCAAATGTGGGAAGTTTGGGTTCCTTAGCCATGGATGTAGTGGCATCTTCGTTGATAGTTATCCCATTAGCCTTCTTATGGGGTGGCATGTTTCTACCAGCAACTTTTGGTCTAGCCATGTCTGCAAAAACATCGAAAAGAGTTAGAAACAATTCAATCAGATGCACAGAAAAAATAGTTGCAGATAGACTCGCCGAACCAGCCGGCGAGTCGCCAAATCTCTTTGGAGAACTAGATCGGGCTCGCCGAAAGGATTGGCTCAAAAATCTCAGAAAAAATTGGTAATTCGGCGATGGGAAGGCCTTTCGGTGAATCGCCGACACCATTCGGCGAGCAAGGATTAGCCCGCCAAAAGTTACAGTGCAATTAAGGGTCTAGGGTGCAGACATAGGGTGATCATGAAGGACTTTCGGTGAGTCGCCGAGTGCTTTTGGTGACCTCAGGCTTCTCGCTGAAAGTTACAGAACTTAACTTCACATTCAACATGAAATTAAAGGGGAGATGGGGAACTTTGGTGAACCACCGAGTGGTTCGGCGAGCTCGACCCAGCTCGCCAAATGACCCAACGTGCCTACTTTCAACCCAATTTCTCAAATTCAACCCCGCAATCCCCGAAAACAAAATCAAAACATGAACCTATCAAATTAAAATAAGACCCATTACTCACATGCCCCCAGAATACTCAGACTTCTCCCAGTTTTGCCAAATTTGGCCATTTGACGACTTTTGCCCTTAGGAATGACGTCAACCGCTCCATTATTAGGCAAAATACATCATTTGGCACAAATGCGGGTTACTTAGACTTCACCCGACTAAACCCAACAACAAGCAAACACAACCCAACAAATTTTAACCAATTTTTAAGCATAAAAACTCGTGAATTTAACAATATAAACATTACGGGCAAGATTTTCCAATTAACACAGGCACACACATAAACAATTAAGATCAGAGAGGCCCAACACACATCACTAAGATCAAATTACTAGAAAATGAGTACAAATTGCTAAAAATAAACTCAGGATTCAGAAAACCAACCTTAGATGCCGAATAATCAAGATTGAAATGCTAGGCGGCAAAGTAATCCACTTTGAACACAAATCAACTTCTCAAATATGATAAAAATGCAAGAAATATAGATAATATTGTGGAGGTGTGTGTTTGGGAAGATTAAAAGTGAGGGAAAGTGAAAGAGTTTGAAAGTTAAAAGATTTGGCCTTTAAAAACCATCCAGTTCTCACCCACTCGGCGATATTAGTTTTGCTCGCCGATCCACTCGACGACACACCGAGTGGGCACTTACCTCGCCGAGTTTTACAGGACCTCTAGTTATTGTAAGGTTCCAAACGGCGCACTAAATCGTGATCACCGACCTAGTCGGTGATTCGCCAATCAGCTCCTGGGCTCGCCAAGTTTTACAACTTAAAAGTGTTTTGAGTCCAACGGCGGTCCAAATCGTGCTCGCCGACCTCTTCGGCGAGTCATCGATCAGAGTTTTAGCTCGCCAATCTCTACATTTCTAATCAACACACCATTATTTCTAAAACATAAATAAAGCGATAAAACACTTGGGTTGCCTCCCAAGAAGCACCTTAGTTAACGTCTTGGCACGACTTCCCCACTCAATCTTGATTTGTGGGGTAGAGACGAGACAACACATGTCCCATTTGGGTCTCCAACAGCTGAACAAATATGGAATGGGAAGCAGTCATCTCATTTAGCAGTGAGACATTTTCTTTTATCTCATTCAACACTTTGTCATGATCTTCGACTTTGTGAAGAATGAGAGAGAGTATCTCTTCTAATTGTCCACCCTCGTACACCTTGGGCTTGATACGCTCGTGAGGGGGACTGTACCGGTCTTTCTTTTTGTCCGGTGCTTCCAATTCCAAGATAATTTTAGCCACTAGATCCAGCTGAGTTTAATAGTGTGACCAAGATCTGGTCCTTCTCAGTCTCCTTGATAGTCTTGGCCATGTGATCAAGGAGCTGGGATGCTATTGCATAAGGTAGTCGCGAGAGACCCTTCGGAGTCATTTGGTCAGTCACTCCTTTGTTTTCCAGACCAATCCTTCTATAGAAGCAGTACAATAGCACGTTATATGAGATTCTATGTGTTGGGCATTGCAGTAATAATGACTTAAATCTCAGCCGCAACTCATGGATTGACTCACCCACTATTTTCCTGAAACTTAGGATGTTATCCCTAAGAATCATCATTCTTAAAGGAGAGAGATTCATTTGGTCACCATTTCTACAAGACATGCTCCTTTATGCTGCAGAAACACGCAAACCAAAACTAAAAATAAGTAAGTTCAACTATGACTAACAAGAACAAAATTCAACTTAACTAAAGAATCTTAAGCAACACCACTCCCCGGCAGCGGCGCCATTTTGATTTCATGTATCAGGACACTTCTTCCAATTCTAAGTGCCAATGATCGTTAGGCAGTAATATAACCCAACTAAGTGAGTTGGGGTCGAATCCCATAGGGAGTGGTACGTTCTTAAGATTCAAGAGCCAAGTACAAATATGTTCAAGTCAATCATAGGTAAAAACATTTATGAATAAAACCATGGTCTCAAATTAAGGGGCGATACAAGTGTCAAATATTAGGGTTTTGATTTTAATTATCAACTACAACAACATCAAATAACACGAATAGACAAGTAAAGAGACAGGTTCTTGGGATGTGATTGGATTATAGGCTAAGGTAGACAAATGGGTAATTGCAATTGATAGTAAATAGTAGTAAATCAATGAATAAGCTAGACTTTAGTGGGGATAAACTTTCTTTCGAACAGTTTACCTCGAATCAAATTGGTTTCTCTCGAACACCAATAAGCAGCTATTAAGAGCAGCCTTCGCTTTAGTCCATTCACTCTCTCGAGTTGAATGTGTGGAAAAGGGTTTAAGATTTACTCTCTCGAGCTGAACCTATGACAACCCAATACCCACAGACCATCAAATCAGTAATCTTGGTTTTAAAACCTCTCTCTCAAGCAAGCCAAAAACACGAAGTTAGAATTGCATTTGCAACTACAACCCTTTAAATTGAACCACAATTACTTATTGAAATCACTTTTAAACAACATTTAAACTATCAATCAATAATACCCAACAACTAAATCAACCCATAATCACATCCCAAGAATTGGGGTTTTAGCTAGACATCATGAAAAGATAGAAATCATTACCAAATTGTGTTTTCATCAACTGGGTACAATTAATTTCGTCTTTACAAAGGTTAAGGTTGAAGAATTTCAAAGACCCACTTCCAATTTCTCAAAAATGGAAATCTTCAAAGCTAAGGAAAACATTGTCTCCAAACTTAGAGTTCTAAAACTTCAAAAACTGATAAAAATTCCATACTAAACTAAGAATTTAAAAATGTATTTATAGTCGCCAAAAGTATGCTATGAAGGACCATTCGACGCAATAAGTCAGGATCGCCGATCCACTCGGCGATCCGTCCTTTGGTCAATTCTATCGCCTTTTTGCTTTGGCTTTCAGCATCTTCAAGTTCTGTAACTTTGGATGATCTAGCACTGCATCACGAAACCGTTCGGCGACTCGCCGACTGCTCCTTTCTATCGCCGACTTGATTTTCTTCTTCAGGGCTTGGCACACTAAAACTTTGGGCGAGATCATGGCCATTCGGCGACTCGCCCAATGGGTTAGGCGATCATCAGACCCTCTTTTCTTCGTTCTTTCAACTGCCTTGTTCCTTTTTGCACATTAGTGTCCATTCTTCGTTCCTCAATTGAAATACCTAAAAATCAAGGATTTACATCAGTTATTGGCACAAAATATGTATTTGAGGACACTAAATCTATTAAAATAAAGCCCTAAATGAGTCCAAATCGTGGACTCATCACTTCACCATTGTTGTAGCATAGGATCTTGACTAGGATTGGCTCAATAGTGTAAATTACTAGGTTATGAACGTTTGATCCTCTAAGAATGTGTGTACTTATGCTTAACAAGGACATCATCTGATTCAAAATGTAGGCGCGATAGAAAAATTATGGTTAATATCGGAACACATAGAAGGATGTGTAAGTGGTGGAAACTCGGCACATGTACCCTGGTCAGCCGAGGAAGAGGGCTAACCAGTGGCCTCAATGGCCATCGACAATGATGACAATAGTATTCTTGCTAGATTGGAATCTCTATGTCGGAAAAATAAATCCCGACAAGTCTCTTCTTTGTAAATGATATTGAATGAGGTATTTAAATACATATTGCTCTTAAAAATATATTAATTAATAAACAAGTATTTTTAAATAATATATTTATTAATACTATTTTAATTTAATTAATCATTAAAACTAAAAGTAAATATTTTTTTAAGAATATCATGGAATGCATGTTTTAAAAAAAATTATAAATATAATGCAATAAGTCATTCAAATATTAAGAAAAATATAATTTATCAATTTAAATTGAAAAATGAAATACATGTCAATATTTCTAAACTTAACAAATTTGAATAGGAAATATAACATAAATTTTTTTTTAAAGTTTATATAATATTATTATGTCAAATTTCAACATAACATAATATGGTCGTTTTGGGCCATTTTTATTATTTAAAAGACCATCTAGCCACCATTCAATTTTTAAAAAATTCCCAACATGATTAAAGTAAATATCAATGAAAAAATGAAAAACATAAATTTATAGCCTCATTCAGCAATAAAAGTTTACTTTAATTTAAGGGAAAAGGGTAAAAAATGCCCTTAAACTACGTGAAAGGAACAAAAATGCCCTTCGTTTATAGGTTGGTCCAAAAACGCCCTTTCTGTCAATACTTTGGTCCAAAAATGCCCTTATTGTTATTTTGGGCGAAAAATGATCATTGTTTCAAATAAATATATTATTTATTTTATTTTTAACACATTCTTTTTCTAATAATATTTTTTTAATTATAAATTTTTTATCTTACTTCAATTCATAAAAAAATAAAAATGAAAATATTTCTTATTTTATTATAATTATTTTTTATCGTTTTATAAATATAAATTAATGATGGATATACTATGATCTTATACATATGACATATATTATCTGTCGAAAGGGTACATGAAGTTATTCTATTTTAATTAATAAGATGACATTAAGAAGAAAAGAAAAATTCCTACATTTTTATTTGTTAAAGTGATTTTAAAAGAAAGAAAACAAGAACATGGTTCTTTAATAATATTTTAATTAAGAAGAAAATGTGTTTAGAAGAAAAAATAATATACTTATTTGGTAAAGGGCATTTTTGACCCATTTAGTAATTATAGGGGCATTTTTTGACTAAAGTATTGACTCCAAGTGCATTTTTGAACCAAAGTATTGACGGTAAGGGCATTTTTGAGCCAAACTATAAACGGAGGGCATTTTTGTTCCTTTCATATAGTCTAAGGGCATTTTTTACCCTTTTCCCTTAATTTAAAATATAGAATACTAATGCAATTGTGCTAAATGAAGAATATAATAAAACATAAGAGCAATAACATAAAATCACAACTAGTAAAGGTTGGGAAATTCGAAGAAAGAAAATGAACGATAACAATAACGATAACGATAAAGATAACAATAACGATGATGATAAAGATAACAATAACGATGATGATAACTGATGTTCGATGTAATCAACTGACACTATTTTGGTTCAAGTGCCAAACGATCGCGTGTAGTGATATAACCCAACCAAGGGTTGGGATCATTCCCACAGGGAGTGATTTTGAGAATTAGTAGAAAAATAAAATAAAGTTCTAATAAGGCATAGCTATAAATATTAACGAATAAAAACATACTAAATCTAAAGAGTGACGCAAGCGTCAATTATCGATGGGAGTTTGTATTAATTAAAAACTAAAAAAAAGTAAAAATATAGGGAAACAAAATGAGGAGACGGGATTCTTGGGATGTGATAGGAATACGGGTTAAACTAGACTATCGGGTACATGATTTTGATAGTAAATTGTTGAACATTTGTGACTAGGCTAGACTATAGTGGGGGTATATTCTCTCTCGAGCAACTTACCCCAAATCAACGCGGTTTCTCTCAAACACTGAGTTGTCGCATTAAGCACAGCCTCCGCCTTAGCCCATTCACTCTCTCGAGTTGAATATGTGGGAGAAGGACTAGGATTCACTCTCTCGAGATGAACCCATGTCGACCCAATACCACCGGCTATCAATTTTGTAGTCTTAGTTTTACGACCTCTCTCTCGAGCAAGCCAAAATCACTAAGATGAAATCGTATTTGCAACTACAATCCCATTAGGTTCATACACAACTACTAAACGAAATCACATTTAAACAACAAATAAACCATCAACAAGCAAGATCCACCATATAATTTAACCCATATTCACAAAATCACACCTCAAGAATTGGGATTTTAGCTAGACATGTAAAAGAGATAAAAATTTATACCAATATCAGTTTCCATCAACTGGGTATGAAGAATTAAGTCTTAAAACACGTCAAGAGTGAATAATCTTCGAGACCCACGTCTAATTTCTTGGAGTTGAAACCCTTTGAATCTTCAAGATCTTAGAACAAAGTCTCCAAAACCCTCTAAAACTTAAAACTCTCCAAAAACTGTAAAAAGTTCGAATAATAGAAGTGATATGATATGATACTAGAAATTTAAACAACTATTTTTAGTGTTTAAAAATTTATGTTGCGGAGGACCATTCGATGCAGTTAGTCGGGATCGCCGATACGCTTGATGATCCGCCTTTTGATCGATTTCATCGCCTTCCTGCTTTAACCTTCAGCCACTTCGCATTTTGAGTCGTTGGTCGATGTGGTACTGCTTCGTGGAATTGATCGATGACGCGCCAACTTCTCCATTTCATCGCCAACTTGACCTTTTCCTCCGGGGCTCAGCACACTGGAACAAAAGGCGATCTCCAGGCCCATCGGCAACTCGCCAACTGGGCTCCGCGATCTTCAGGCCTTTATTTCTTCGTTCTTTTCAGCCGCCTTGTTCCTTCTTGCCAAGTAGTGTCCATGCTTTGCCTCAAACTCTAAATACCTGAAACTTAAGGATTTTCATCATATATTGAGACAAAATATGCATTTGAGGACACTAATTCTATCAAAATATATCCCTAAATGAGTCCAATTTATGGACTCATCAACACCCCCAACTTAAACTTTTGCTTGTCCTCAAGTAAAACTCATGTTCAGTAGTTCAAAAAGGATGTCTCAAACAGTGCTACACAAGACTCAATCATGAATGTACACAACAAGACTCAACTTACTCATGGAAGGATCAATTGTATACTCAAAAACTCAAGTTGTGACACACCATTATCTAAGATTCTCGAGCTCACTATACTTGCTTCAAATGCAAGTTCGAGTTCAACAAAGGTATTTGAATGCCCTCACACAAAGAATGATTCCATATTCACACACAATGGTTTAATCATTTAAAATTTTGGAATCAAATGCAACACTCACTCTCACAAAGAAGAACACAATGCATGCTTTCACCCATAGGTTTGCCCATTTTTTCCAATCAACAATTGTTTCAGCTCACTCAAGATCAAAAAGGTCTTTTCAAGGCATGTATGGGGCTAAGTGTAAAGGTATGGTTATTTAGGCTCAGTGACTTTCATCCTCGTGAAATGTGGTGCTTTCAACACTCTTTTTCCTCTTCTTTCATCGTTTTCTTTAGTGTTCATAAGTCATCCCATTATTCACTTCCATGGATTATTCGGAACTCCATTTCTTTTGGCATTTCTCATAACTTTATTTCACAACTTTTTATTTTTCAATATCTTCTCTTTTTTTTTGTATGGAGGGGTTCCATTTTTCTCAACACCATGAGTTAAAAAGGGACTTTTCTTGCACTTCTTGACTTGCCTTTTCTTTTCACCACACTCCCAACTTAGGCTTTTGGCCTAAATTGGCTATTCAATCAACCACAAATCACGAGGATTATTGGTAGTGGATTTAATAAAGGTCATGTTTTCATCAAGTTTCTTCCAAAGAAAGGTAAGGCTCAAGGGTGTTCAAAAGAGGTTCACACACTCACAAGGTAGGCCACAAAATAGGTATATGTCAAATTGGTTCACACTCTTCGAAGTTTCCTAAAATCATATCAAGAGAGAGCCTTAGTCGACCGGACCAACGGGGCAAATTTTAGGTGTCATCATGCATGGTTCACAGTAAGCTCATCACACAAGGCATTGACACCAGAGTCAAACAAGACTCCACACTTTTGCTAGTGTGCAACGTTCATCACAAGAGATTCAATTCGATAATTGGCTAGTCACAACGAGATGCACAGAGTTCACATATTGACTATGTAACTTCACTTGGTCTCATCGTTGCCACACATTCATGTTCGTTCGATTATGAGCACTATTTGAGTCATTGATATTGATCAAAACTGAGACTAAAATTTGCTAAAGAACAGCCGCATTCCACACGTACAAGAGGTGGCAAAAATTTTAAAAAATTTAGAACGGTCAAAATCATTTACAATTTAAAATAAAAGGAGCCACAAGCTCAAACATCCACAAGAAGCAGTATAAAACACAATATTATGATTCACAACCCAACAAGAATATAGCACACAAAGGTGGGCCACCCCCCCCCCCCCACAAATAAAAATCATTTGTCCTCAAATGCAAATAATAATCCAAAGGTCAAAATAGAGAAAGACAGAGAGGGAGGTACAGAAAAATCCTGTCTACACAGTCGCTCCATTTGTTTGGGCATCAGTGCTCGATTCTTCATTCTGGCCCTGGGTACCAGTCCCTTGAGTCACTTCAGAAGATTCAACGGTGACTGACTTGCTAAAATTGTCCAAGTAGTTAGCTGCCAAAAAGGCATGTATAGCTGTGAAGAATCCCCGAGTCTATGAAGGGGCAGTGGGATCTCGGGGAATAGTTCTCTTGCTGGAACTGTGTTTCTTGCCCTCACTTCCCGTCTTGGGAGGATTTGTTTCCCTTGTATTTTTCCTGAATTTTTTTGCTCTAGTATGTCGGGGTGGCATATTTCTTCCAGCTACTTTTGGTCTAGCCATATCTGCAAAGCTTCGAGAAAGAGTTAGAGAGTATTCAAACAAAAGTATAGAAGATCAACTATCGATAAACTCGCCGAACCAGTTGGCGAAATGCGCAACCACTTAGGCGGTTCGCTGAGTGTTGTGCACAGAGGATGCAAGGGTACAGACAAAGGGCGAACAAGAAACTGTCGTCGAGTGCTTTCGGTGAACTCAAGCTTCTCGCCGAAAGTTACAGACTCCTATATCAAATAAGGCATGAATTTATAGGCGAGATTGGGGAGTTCGGTGATCCGCAGAGTGGTTTGGCGAGTTCAACTCAGCTCGCCAAACGACCTTTCGTGCCTAGTTTCATCCCAACTCTTTGAATTCAACCTCGCAACCCCCAAAAATTTAACCCATATTCACAAAATAACACCCCAAGAATTGGGGTTTTAGCTAGACATGTAGAAGAGACAAAAATATATACCAATATCAGTTTTCATCAACTGGGTATGAAGAATTAAGTCTTAAAACACGTCAAGAGTGAAGAATCTTTGAGACCCACTTCCAATTTCTTGGAGTTGAAACCCTTTGAATCTTCAAGGTCTTAAAACAAAGTCTCCAAAACCCTATAAAACTTAAAACTCTCCAAAAACTGTAAAAAGTTTGAATAATAGAAGTTATATGATATGATACTATAAATTTAAACAAGTATTTATAGTGTTTGAAAATTTGTGTTGCGGAGGATCATTCGGCGCAGTTAGTTGGGATCGCCGATACGCTCGGCGATCCGCCTTTTGGTCGATTTCATCGCCTTCCTGCTTTAGCCTTCAGCCTCTTCGCATTTTGAGTTGTTGGGCGATATGGCACTTCTTCATGGAACTGATCGGCGACGCGCCGACTGCTCCATTTCATCGCCAACTTGATCTTTTCCTTTAGGGCTCAGCACACTGGAACAAAAGGCGATCTCCAGGCCCATCGGTGACTCGCCAACTGGGCTCGGCGATCTTCAGGCCTTTATTTTTTCGTTCTTTTCAGCCGCCTTGTTCCTTCTTGCCAAGTAGTGTCCATGGTTTGCCTCAAACTCTAAACACTTGAAACTTAAGGATTTTCATCATATATTGAGACAAAATATGCATGTGAGGACACTAATTCTATCAAAATATAGCCCTAAATGAGTTCAATTTGTGGACTCATCAATAACGATAACAATAAAAATAACTATAACGATGATGATAATGATAATGATAATGATAATAATAATGATAATGATAATGATAATGATAATGATAATGATAACGATAATTATAATGATAATGATAATGATAATGATAATGATAATGATAATGATAATAATAATAATAATAATAATAATAGGACTAATATTTAATTCTTTGAATTCTTCTTCTAAGAGGACTTCTAAATCTGATAGACTAGTGTTTCTTATGAAATAAGTTTTATAAATGAGTCAAATATTCCTATTAAAGGTACACAATTTCAAAGTTACATTGATGCTTGATCAACAGGGCTTTCCGCACCTCAGAATCAGGCCAAAGCAAAATCATTTTGTGATTAGTGATGTTAGCAGTTCTTACGTATAGAGTTCGTAAAACTCTTTCTATTTTATGCAATATCTCACTCATTTATACCCACCCTAACTTTTACATTAGGTGAGAATTTCATCCTCCCAAGTCTTACAATGTTTGTAATCATAGGTAACAGAAGAATGAAACCTCTCATTCTTCATTTGGCTCTGGAGGTTGAGGTTTATATCCTCCTCCATGTACTTGACTGTTTTGATAATACAAATGTTGGGGAAGTATTCTACTCCTTTCCCCGGGCTCGTTTCGCTCTATGCCCAAAACTTTAACTCAATCACTTGGACAGAGTGATTTGACCTACCAACCGTCGGGCCAGGCCGAGTCAGAAAAGGCTTTGATGACTCAAGGTTCATACTAGGGAAAGGAAAGAGGGGAAGAGGGAACCCCTCCCCCCCCCCGGTGGACTTTTGAAAATAAAATGCCAAATGAATCTCGAATATTGAAATTGTGTAAAAAAGATATTGAAATTTTTTTACAAAAAAGTCCTAAGGTACTCTAAATCACTTTAGTCTTGTACTGCCTTTTATGTTAATAAACATGTTGAACAAGAAAGAGGAATCCCTCGATTAGTTATAAACTATCTATAATTTCTGGTGGGGGTTGCACACCCTTAGTAGTCATATTCTCCTTTCCTTTAGTATTATCATTTTCATGTAATTTTCTGATTTCACATAATACCCTATCAATTCTATCATGTATAGAAGCTATTTGCTCTCCTGAATTATTCATATAAATATTAGCACACTTTTGTTGTTTAATCATAATATTAATATGTTAAGCAGTGACTAAAGAAATATCATTTTCAAAATAATTTTGAAAATGCAGTGAAATGAATTATTTATCATCTTTTCAATTTAAAAAGATTGTTGAGGAGGAAATATCAATTTATTAATTTTTCATTGTATGCAGGGGCGGACCCACCTCGGCCAAAGGGGTGTCAAGTGACACCCCTTCGTCGGAAAATTACATTGTAGGTAGAGGTCAAATTTTGGTTTAATAAATATATATATAAGTATTGACACCTCTTGATACAAGTAAAAGGTTTAGTCTAGTGGTTAAGGGGTTGCAAAAACTCCTTAAGGTTGTTTGATCAAGCCCTGGTGGGCTCATATTATAATTAGTTTTTTTTCTTCCTTTAACCATTGACACCCCTTTATGAAAATCCTGCATCCGCCACTGATTGTATGTAAAAGATGTAATAATTAAAACATAGACTCTATTGATCATTATTATCGATTTGTTGACCACTTATTACTATTTTTTATTCTTGGCTTTGATACCAAAAGAAGACTGAATCGCTTAGTGATTTCAAGAAATTTTTACAAGATAACAGTCCTAGAAATGATATTATTCAAATTATCCCTTGTCCTAAAGCAATCCTTAAAACGTTATTGTTTACGCAACGGGTAACATAACAGGACCCTTAAAATATCTTGAACATTCTGTCTGGATTTTTCACACTTGACCTTAGTATCATTACTGATTTGTTCTCCAAATATAATTTTTACCATTTCTTGCAGTAATTTGGTATGTTATAGTTCAACTTCAACACATTAAAATTTAGCCTATCATTTATGATAGAAAATCAATGAAATAAACTTTTAATAGAGTCAAAATAAAAATTTATCTTATGTGTTTGATACGTCTTCAAAGCTTATAGATGTAATGAAAAATACACAATTTTTTATTACGTATGTAAGAAAAAATTTAAAAGACGGAAGAAAGATTGGGGGGAGGTTCCAAAACTGTCTCTTTACTTCATACAATGAATTCTTATATAGAGGATTTCACAACTAAACGACAAAATAGAAAATAATACTAAGTGACCAACAATCGATAATAATGGACAATAGAGTTTATACTTTAATTATTACATTTTTATTAGATAAATTTTACTTTTTAAAGATAGTTTGTTTTTCTCCCCTAATAATTTTCAAAGTGGGGTTTTGGTCTAGTTTTCTAAACTTTCTCGTTTCCTTTGCAGGTTTTATTGTTGGACGATTCTCACTTGTGCCTTGAATTGATGTAGAAAGGCTTCAATATCAATTTCTTCAGTGTTATGAACACTTTGAGATTCTCTAGACATGTCTCATCATCCTCTGTTGTGTGACCTATCGATGTCATAGAAATATCATCCGCTATCTCTATATCAAAAAAATTCATTAAATGATCTTGTTTTACTTTTTTCATATATGAGACAATTATTTCAGATCCAGAGATGGCATCTTTCTTCATTTGAAGTTTTCTGGTAGTTTGATTGAATGGACTAAGATTATTCATTTACGGTGTCATTTCCGCTGAGCTTTTGTAGACATTAATGATGGTCTTGATGGAGTCTATGATTTCATGTCTATGAATTTTCCTTCAAAATTTCTGAGTTAATTTATTTCAAAATTTTGTATAGTTTTTTTGTAGACATGAAAATCCATCCTTGAGTATCATTAAGTTATTAGGTCTTCATTTGGTATCATAGTCGTGGACTTGTAGTAGTACTAGATGTTATATGTTCAACACGACTTATTAAAATAAATATTATAAAGAGGCAGCCTACTATTAAAAATAGTAGAAAAGAATACGAGATCATAACAACAACAACAACTTCTTTTTAAGATTTTTTAAAAAAAGTATATGGAGAAATTAAAAAAAAAATATTAATCACACTATGTACTTATTCACCTCTCTTTAAAAATTAGAGAGTGTAATTATCTCCTCTTTATTACTAACCAAGTAATTACTTTGCCAAATAAATAGGTCAAACCTTATAATTAGATCCATTTACACTCAAATTTAATTTTCATACGACTTTTTAAACATACCCAAAATGTGCAGAGTAAATTTCCTTTATTTCTCCCAATGGAATACTCTAGCAAAACCGTCATAAGGAAAAGTAACTAGGGTGTGCATCATCGGTTAGATTCGATTTTATGTATTATCGATTCGATTTATCGATTTTTCAGTTTTTAAATACGCTAAAATCAATAAGATATTTTTTAATCGATTTTTTTATTTTTATTTTTGATTTAACCAGTAAGAAAATGCTTATAAAATAAATATATGACTTCTCCAACAGTTTGATGCGATAAGATAATTATGTAACTTTACAAATAATGATAAAATAGAAACCATAATACTAACATGAAAAAAACTATACAACTGTAACACAAAGAGAAATTAAGATATAGTGCTTACTTTAGGTTTTGAAGTTTTGTATAATGTGAAGTTGTAAACTCAAATTCAATTGGAAGTGTGAATTGAAGGACAAATTAAAGGGTAAAGACAATAACAAGTAGGTTATTGCGATTAATCTTTATATATGAGTAAAACAGTAAATTACTACTATCGATTTACCCAATAATCCAATATTAAAAACCAAAATAGAATCGGTAACCCGATAATTTTTTTTATAAAACCATTAAAAATTCGTTAACCAAATAATCAAATAGCAATAAACCAATAGCACTTTTTTCAATTCGATTTATCGGTTGATTCGATTTTTGCACACCCCTAAAAATTGACGGTTTGCTTCCAACAAGAAACTCTTGTATTTCGCCATTCATGTTTTAATTTTTTAAGGTATGAGATGTATTTTCGGTGTTTATATCTTTATTTAATTGTATTCTTACGTGTGTATTTTTGTTTGACTATATTTTTGTAATTTTGTATCCACGTCTACATCTCTGTATTTCGGTGGTTTGTATCTTTAAATACACCCCTATATTTTCTTTATTTTCGCCTTGGTTATATTTATTGCGAAAATAAATATAATTGATCATTTGGATTTCATTAATAACGAGGATTCAAAATATCACACATTAATTAATCAAAAATACAAATACCTTGCAATAAAAAAAAACTTGCGGCAAATATTGAAACTATAAGTGTGCAATTATACTTGATAATTAGCTATAAAACTACAGTGATTTTTGAATTTTTCTCTTCTATCTGAGTTATTAAGAGAATTATACCTCAATTTATGTACTAGGTCATTTGCACTTCTTCCCCTATTTTGTGCTTGTCATTAATTTTTATTCATCTGGGCAAATGTTATTTTTGTTGGTCATAAATTTATATTTTTAAATCATTACAACTTATTTTTTTTTGCATCCTAAAAGAACTTATATTCCATTAGATACAAATTTTATTTCTAAAAGCAAAGATTAAAATTTATTTAAAGAGTAAACTGTGCTATTCAATCTTAACTACACAGTATCCAAAATGGGATAATTTAAATGAGAGTAATACCACGTTGTTTGCATTAACATTAATACAATCTCAATGCTCATCTGAATAATTAAGATGTTATCTCTAGATCTAAATTAAATAATTAAGATTATTTGTTTTTCAACCTTTGAATGTGCATAATTTATTTTTTTCAAAAAAATATTAATTTAATAACTAAAATTACTAATTAATTAGTTAAAATGAAACATTTATGTTCCTTTATAACTATTTAAGTGGCTCGTGGTGATGGTGGTTAGTCTCATAATGATGGTAGTGTTTGTTGTGATAGTGAAAGTGGTTAGTATTGGCAGTGGTGGAGTCAATTGATGTTAATAAATGACGGTGCTGATAGTAATAACTGAAGAATGTGTAGTGATTGACTATGGTGTTAGTGGCAATTGTTGTGTGATAGTTGAGGTAGTTGATAATAAGAAGGAACCACAATAATGATAGTGACTAATAGTGATGTGATAATGGATATAATTACAAGGAATGATGGGTTTAATAAGTGCGGTAGCGATTGATAGTAGTGCTTAACGGTTGTCATTGATGGCAGTCGCATAGGTGGTTGGCGAGCGTAATGGTGATTAGTGATTGTGGACAACGTGGTAATGAAAATTATCATAACAATATACTTTGTTTAAGGTCTTGATAATTAAGACCTATTCAGAGAAAACAAGCATTTAAATCTTAACATAAGCAAATGCCTTGAACCATTAAAGTTCAAACCTACATTGAATGCATGCAAACAAATGAATAAGACACCTCTAAAAAAAGCCAAAATAACCGCATCTACATTTCTTATCTACCTAATAAATCATAAAATCTTTAATATCAAATCTATAACCAAATACATGTTGTAGAAGGTGGATGAAGAACAGCAGACAGGCTAAAAGATAACATAGTTGGTTGAATAGCAATGTAATCTAGAATGCAGATCGACACATCCAATGAAGTAACCAGTGAAGCATACTAACTAATTCTAGGATGGAAAGATCATCTATCTAATCACACAAGAAATCAATAAAAGAACTAGAGTACACAATTTATTGGTGGACTTAAATGTAAATTTGACGTTCCTACTTGTCATAAATGTTAGCTTGACATTGATTTAAAAGAATCTACAGAAAGAAATGATTAAGAACAGGATCTACTTAACTTTACATTACCCTAATTTGCCTCAAAGACTTCTAAGTTCCCCCATTGCAGTAGTGTACACCATTACTAACTGTGTCATTGTGTTTCATTTTTACTTGATTCAAACCCCATATGCGAATTGTATGATCATCACTAGCAGAAGCCAACATATGAGGATCTGCTGGGTTCCAGCTAACACAGTTTACTGTTCCAGAATGTCCAGCCAACGTCTCAACAAGTTCTCCTGAGCTTATGTGCCATATATAAACCTGAAAATATGGTATGGGTATACATACAAAGAGAAAATCTTATCTTAATATGATAAATGCATTGCAGAACATTGAATAGATAAGAGTCAAAGCAAGGATATTTTTAGGGGGTCAATAACTCCCTCCAGCTGATGATGGAATGGAAAGAGACCATGAGAATCAGAGACTTGGATTTCAGAATTGATGCAGAATTAGTGTTTGAAAGCCATCAATGAAACCGAAGAAACTAGCAAATTTTCCTAGAAGCTATTTCATACAAGATATTCCATCTCACAGACCATTTCTGTGATTTGTCCAATGACAAGAAACAGCAAAAGTATCCTGTTGACACTGAAATCTCTACTTGTAAACGGAAGCAACAGTGAATTATACACAAAGGTTACATTCTAAAAACAAATAGTGCTCCACCTATTCCATTTTTTATGACATCATTTTTATTTCAGGGTATTTTAGAATGTTTGACCCCATATTATTCTATACGACTTTCAAGATTTCAATTTAGTTTGGCTAATTAAATTTCAAACTTTGAAGTCATTTTTACTTCTCAATCACCACACTAGAATTTTCTTCCACTGCCACAAATATAATAAAATCTTAAAATCTTTTTCCAATCAAACTCTATCATATAAAATGAAACGGATGGAGAGATACTGTTTGTCCTAAAATTTACATTGAAGAGCATGCCTAACAAGATTGATCGTTGTTCCCACTCAATACCTTCAATTAGGTTTTCACAAAGATAGATCTCCTCATTCTCAAATAGGCATTTTTCTACTTGCTTTTATTCCTCAAGTAAAAAGGAAAGCATCAAAGCACAAATTGGACCATTTTTATATCGGGACCTTTTTACTTTCTTTTTTTTAAATGTGAGAGTTAGAATCAATGTGACCCTATTCCTAATATATTGACCCCAAAATAGCATACCTGTCTCAGATATTATTGGCAAATTTTCATTCATTCAGCATACAAAGGATGCAAATAAGTACTATTGTCAATTACTGCTATGACGTGCAAACTAGAAATTTGATATTTAAAACATGAGGAATGTCATGGCGAGTAAAGGAATATGTCACAAGTATATCACAAGTAGATTATACTGGAAATTATTGTGTTTCTTGTTCAACAAGAGGAGAAGTACCTGTGAGTCCTCACTTCCACTGGCAATAAATGCTTGATTCAGTCCGCCAAAGCAAGATCTTACGACGAAGCGTGAACATTTATGCCCATTATATTTGGATATGAGTTTTGCAGTTCCCTCTATATCCCACAGATGGATTTCTTGATTCCAAAGGCTAACCAATAAATACTTATTGTCTGTGGACAGTACAAATGAAGTTATTGTTTGATCCTCCAGAATTACTTTCTCTGCTTTTGATTCCCATCCAAATAATAGTATCATATTATCTTTACAAACAGAGACTACATGCTTCCCGTCACTAGTTATCCCCAAATCTGATATTCTAATAGTCCGATGGCCTTTCCAACACTCCAACTCTTTCCCTTCCAGATCCCACATGCTAATGCTTTTGTCTGTAACACCGCATAATATCCTGTTTCCATCAGGAGCCCATCCACACGAGATCAAACCAAGACCATTTTTCTCATAAATATGTATACATTCACCTGATTCAACATCCCATCGTCTGACAACTTCCTCTACCCCACAGGTGAGGAGTTGATGGTCATCAGGACTCCATGAAATATAGGAGACAGGTTTCTGGTGTCCAGAAAACCGGTGCTTCACACAGAACAAACCATCCAATTTCACCTACAAAGAACAGAAAGCTGAGAGCTGAGAAAGATCACTAAACTTGTGTTTATCACAATACTCACTAAACTTGTGTTTATCACAATACTCTCATAATCGATTATAAATAATAGTATCACATTTCCAGAGCTTCGTATTCTCTTATTCCCAGTGCTTCCTGCCTAAACCCAAAAGCAGCGCCCGGAAAAAAATAAAACCAGTTCTTTCAAACTGTTACCAACTATGAAGCAACACAAGGAGGAGAATGATCCTTGCACATTGGACATGTCAAAACTAACTCTATTATATCCATAAAAGCAGCACCAACAACAATGCATGCACATACCACATGATTAACCAAAAAGAGCCAATACAAGTACCAACTACAAGAGAGCTGCTGGAATGTTAGAATAATACTACTGGAATGTAGAGCTGCAGACAGAAAAAGTAGTTGCAAACAATACCTCACATGTGGCAGACTGAAAGAAACAAAGAAACACAAGATATTTTGGAACCTAAAATCTTTTTCTTTTTTTTGAACCTACAGCTCAGTATAGAAAATTAAGATGAACTGTCTGCTCTTCTTTTATTTTTTGTGTAATAAGAACTCCTAGATGATGCTTGCTGAATCCTTAATAGAAATTATAGAATCCTTTTAAGAAGTTAAAGAAGCTCTTTTTTGCCTTTTTGGGAATGTAAATATGATTTGCATATCCTTTGTGCAACTTATCTATAATATTTATGTTACCTTTCTCAACAAAAAGAATTACCAGCTCTTTTTTATGAGTACATAGATTAGTGCTGATTTCCACATACAAAGCTGGATATCTTTAAACATCAACAGTATTATAGCTTGACCAGTGATAAGATTTTATAAATGTATACAAGTATGGAAAAAGATAAAAATAAAAAATTAATACTACTTGGGTTTCTTCTTTTTTCTTTGAGACGATCAAGTTGTACCAACATAACTTGAAATCTATGTTCCAAGAAAGAATAGAACACAATGAAACAATCTGTTACTTTACCAGAAAAAGATTAAGCCTGGGATATACTTGTAGGTTTCTCTATTCAAATGACCAAATAGTAAACACCCTTACAATATCTGCAAGAGTCTAGGATTGACGAATAATTGAGCATGAATAGTTTTACTAGATTATTTCCTCAAGCTTAGGAGTCCCTTAACTTTTACTTAGATCAGAAAATAAGTTATTCACACTAGTGAGGAAGATTCTGACTGTAACAATGTATGTTTTCACATTTTGGGTATTGGTGAACTGCTCACTCCGTTTTAATTTGTTTGTCCTACTTTCTGTTTTAGTTCATTTAAAAAAGAATGTCTCTTTCCTTTTTTGGCAACTCTTTAATCCTAACTTTCCACATGGCATGTTTAAGACCACAATATTAAAGGGAATTTCGTAAATTCTACACATCTTTAATATAAGACCACAAGATTCAAAAATCTTCAAGTCAAAACAGGACAATCAAATTGAAACGGATGG
The DNA here is from genome assembly GCA_029582685.1 of Solanum piurae. Taxonomy (NCBI): domain Eukaryota; kingdom Viridiplantae; phylum Streptophyta; class Magnoliopsida; order Solanales; family Solanaceae; genus Solanum; species Solanum piurae. The sequence continues at coordinate 11,211 of JAJOOO010015443.1, read as the reverse complement.
GAGTATATTTTATCCCCATATCTTGAGCATATAATCAGGTAAAAATATTTCCAAAAACCACTATTGTCTTCTATTTCACTGTCCTCCAATACTAATTCTTCAATTCTACACATCTTTAATATAAGACCACAAGATTCAAAAATCTTCTTTACTTTATTAAACTATGTGACAAGTCAAACCAGGACAATCAAATTGAAACGGATGGGAGTATATTTTATCCCCATATCTTGAGCATATAATCAGGTAAAAATATTTCCCAAAACCACTATTGTCTTCTATTTCACTATCCTCCAATACTAATTCTTCAATAGAAATGCAAAAGCCCATGGTAAACCAGGATGGTAATAGATACAAGAAGGGAGGAAACAAAATTCAGCTGAAAGCAATGTGATTAATGATCTAGTAATGATATCAAATAGAGGATATGACAGAGAATCTTCAAGAGGACACCTACCTCCCATATGATCACCAAACAATCAGCAGCTGACGAAGCCAAGTATTTTCCGTCATGGGAGAACTGTAAGAACCATACTTCATCACTGTGATCTTGTAATATCTGGAAAATTAAATCAAGGATGAAACAATTAGACATCAAGTGCTAAGAAAATTATGTCTGTAGAAATAAACTCGAGTTACTCTACATATCGGTGAAAATTCAGAAATAATCACAAGCATGGGAAACAATGTTCTTTTTGGATAATGGAGGACAAAGAAAATTGGTTCTCAGAAAAGCAGAGGTTGATGCATATAGCTAGTAAATTAGAGCAAAAGAAAGCCAATGAAGTACAAAGTTAACGAGAACGTAAAATTTGCTTCACTTTGCATCCACCTCTCCCTCACTCCTATCAGTCCAATCACTGTGTGGTTGGTCAACATCGGCTGTCTACAAAATTGGCAGTTCACTACTACACCATCCAGTTTCACCACAAAAAACCGTGCCCACCATTGATATTACCAACAACAACAACTATCCTCAACCACAACCACTGAGTTGTCGATCACCACAATCATATGTCACAAACACTAGCCACCATTTTCAATCGTCGCCACCAACCGTCACTACCACAATGACCACCGATCACTACCATCAGTCACCACTATATATCGTCACTACCGACAATCACAACCATCAACCAACTACATATCGTCAACCACTATCATCATTCACCACCATTTGCTATCAATAATATCCACCACACTTATTAGCTGGTACCATAACTACCTCCATCATTAACCACTATTGTTAACCACCATTACCACTAACTACTATGCACAACCAACACAATCCCTAATCGACACCCACAACCACCACCGTTCACCATCACCACTACCAGCCCCCGTACTATTTTTTAAATATATTTTATTCATATTATATTAGGTTATATTCGAATTTATATATTAATTTTTAAATAAAAATAAGTTTTATAGATTGAGATGTTGAGAAAACAGTCAATCTTATTTATTTAGTATTCCAATCTTAATGCAACATCTTAATGTTCAGATCTATACTCAGATTCAAATATCCAATTCTTAATGCACATCTTAATATTCAGATGTGCATTGATATTCAAACATCTTAGTTTTAATAAAAACAAATGAGGCTTAACACTTCCAAGAAAGCTATTATGTAAAGGAGGTGCACAGCCAAAGAAATGTCATCATAAGGTCATGTTTTACCATTATTTGAAATGTGAACCTTATTTTGCATCGTGAATTAGTTGGAATAAACATTGACAAGCTATTCCTCTTAGAAGATAACATCTTAAGATTAAGATCCTCAAGACCCGAACTCTAATCTAGGTCTTTTTGGGAACTAATGGTCCATTTAGACATCCCACAAACAAAGTAGAAAATTTTGCATCGCTACGCAAAGGATAAGGTAGGTAAAAAAACACCAACTTCCTACTCTCTCCACAAAACTTTCTGTCTTTTCTCTCTACACGTAACCTTCTCTCCTCCGCCACATACCGCCAGCGACGCTGACCCATCTCCCCTACGCCACCACGTTGTCGACCCTGATCTGATTTGACCAGAGAAGAAAACATTATTTTCGGGCGACCTCTATCAAGGAGGTCAGAACGATATCAAACCGGAGCAGTACTCCTAGCAATGATCAATTTTCAGCTACTTCACAAAGCCATAAGCAGGTTCTTTCCCTAACAGGACAAGAAGTTGCGGTGCTGATTGACATCCCGACCCTGATCTGATCTGACCAGAGAAGAAAACATTATTTTCGGGCGACCTCTATCAAGGAGGTTAGAACGATATCAAACCGGAGCAGTACTCCTAGCAGTGAGCAATTTTCAGCTACTTCACAAAGCCATAAGCAGGTTCTTTCCCTAACTAGACAAGAAGTTGTAGTGCTGATTGACATCGGAGTCACTGATTCCATCGGAATTTTCCACAAATCAGCCCCGTCATTGTTTTCGCTACAATTACGCTCATCACCCGTCGGTTGATGATAACAATTTTTTTCTTGAAATCAATTGAATTGGAGCAATTGTGAAAGGTGATCGCCTCGTCGCCAATGGCAAGAGGCGAGGCAAGGCGACCCTTAATCGCCTTTTAGCTTTGTGGCGAGGCGATCTTTAAAAGGCGACACCATGGCGACAAAAGGCGAGAGGCAAGAAAGGAAGGAAAGGCGTCGCCTTTGATATTTTCTTAAAAAAAAGGCAACCAATTTAGGGTTTTAAAAGTTCAAAGGTAATTTTAGGGTTTTCGACTAGACTCCTCCGGTGACTAGCCACACTTTTCCGGCTACTCCACAGTCCAACCAATACATGTTTCTTCTTCAGTTTCTTTTTCCTTTTACTTCTACAGACTTCAGAGTCACTTCTCAGAGTCACTTCTACCTTTGTTTTGACTTTTGTTCTTTTTTTCTCTAAACTTTTAGTATGTACTAGCTATACTCAGTTTTTGAATTGAAATATTTGTTAATATGTTATTTCTATTAAGATTTTGATTATTTACATATGCCATCAAACATTTTAATTTTTTGGTATTAATTGGTGCCGCACTTCAAAAAGGTGAGGGCCTCGCCTCTTGCCTCGCCACAGGCGAGGCAAAACCTTTTCGCCTTTTATCGCCTTATGGTGTCCAAAACACTGATCTACAGATCAATTCGTTGATTCAATCATTCAAACCTGCAAACATCCAGATCTGACCAGATTTTTTTCCAGGTTCTATCTTTAACTAGTCCCCTCCTTTGTCCACTTCTGCCTATGTTTTTTAGTTTCTTGTGCAAATTTCTTGTTCATTGCTAACCTTATTTGAAGTGTATTGTCCATTTCTAAGTTACCTATATCAAAAAAGTGTATTCTCCATTTCTCCCCATATTCTTATAGTTTCTTGTTCAATCTTCTAGTTCTCTTGTTCGTTATTGCATATGTTTTCTAGTAGCCTGCTCATTTTTGCATATGGTTTTACTTCTTGTCAACTTTTCTAGCTTTCATTGTTGCCTCTATATTATAGCTGGTCCTGTTTTTGTTAGTATTGTTTTTTAGATTATTATTCGATTTTCTAGTTTTCTTGATCAATTGTTTGCCTCTGTTTCCAATGTTATAGTTTTTTAGTTGATTGTTCATTTCTAGTTTTCAATCTATTAATTATATAGGCTGTACACTTGATTTAGTTTATATTTTAGTTCTTGTTTAGTTTGCATCTACTATGGTGGCACTGGTGGACGATGATAGAATAGGATCATGACTTCGGTCAAGGCTGAGGGCGAAACACAGGCGTAGTAAGTGGGTTCTTGAAACATAGGGACATTGACAGAAAAGTCCATAGAGTTAGTGAAGATTCTCAAGAAGAGGAAGATTAATATAGCTTGAGTCCCAAGAAAACCAAATGGGTAGGAACGGAGGCACACAATGTGGACGGATTTAAGTTGTGGTATTCGGGATGCTCGAGGGATAGGAATGGAGTAGACATTTTAGTAGATGGGGACCTAAAGGAGCAAGTGATGGAGGTTAGAAGGATCAATGATAAGATGATGACGATTAAGCTATAGTTCTCGGAGGGCTTATTTTAAACATTATTAGTGCGTACGCGCCGTAAGTGGGCTTGGACGAGAAGGTCAGAAGCACTTTTGGGAGGATTTGGATGAACCAGTGAGGGGTATACCGCACTCCGAGAAGCTACTAATTGGCGGTTCTAATCGGGGCAACCCCTAGTAGTTTTGATGATCTGCATGATGGCTTTGGCTTTGGGGTTTAAAATGGAGGAGTGTTGCTTTGAGATTTTGCCAAAGCTTTCAAGTTGGTGATAGTGAATTCATGCTTTTTGAAGAAGAATCACTTGGTTACCTTATGTGGTGCGGTGGCCAAAACTCAGATTGATTACTTACTCCTTAGGAAGGGTGATAGAGGCCTTTGTAAAGACTGCGAGGTTATCCCAAGTGAGAATCTTACTACCCAACATAAGATCTTGGTGATTGACTAGGAGATTAAGGAGGGGAAGAAGAAGACATTGTATGACCAACCGAGGATCAAATAGGGTGGCTTGACCCCTACCTATGTTTTGGAGATGGGGGAGAGGTTGATGGTGATAGAGGCTAGGGGCCTTGGGGGAGTAATGAGGATGTGAACACCATGTAGGATAGGATAGTTGGTTGAATTAGGGAAGCAACTAGAGAGGTGCTAGGGCCTAGGGGTTTTGAGGGACAACCATAGTGGTCATCGAGGGGATTGGTGGTGGACCGGTGAAGTCCAAGGAAAAGTGCAAGTAAAGAAGACTGCTTATGCAAAGTTGAGGGAAAGCAAACGAATAAAGAAAAGTATAAGGTTACGAAGGAGGAGGGAAAATCAATGTTTATGATGGCAAAAGGGCAGCTTTTGAACACTTTGTGTCAAGATAGGGAACAAAGGTGGAGATAAAAAGTTGTATATGCTTGCCAAGCCAAGAGACACGAATCATGAAGTGCATCGAAAACGAGAAAGGCAAAGTGATAGCAGAAGAGGGAGCCAATAGACGAAAATGGCAAGCATACTTTCATAACCTCTTGAACAAAGAAGGGGGCAGAGATATTGTGTTGGGTGATTCGGAGCACTCAAAGAGACGTCGGGAATTTGGATACTTTAGGTGTATTAAGGTTGAGGAGGTTAAAGGTGGAGCAATCGGACTAGATGAGATTCCATCGGAGTTATGGAACAGTTCAAGCGGAGAAGGCATAGAGTGGTTGACTAGGTAGTTTAATGTCATTTTTAAGACTACTAAAATGCCCGAAGAATGGAGATGAAGTAGAATGATTCTGTTGTAAAAAAACAAGGGTGATATCCAAAATTGCAACAATTACATGGTATCAACATGCAAAGCCACTATGAAAGTTTGGGAAGGAGTAGTGGAGATAAAGGTGAGGATGGTGTGTGTTTTCAAAAACCAGCTCGGATACATGTCAAGATCAACTACAAAAGTTTTTCATTTTGTGGAGACTAGTGGAGAAGTATAGGGAGAGAAAGAGAGACGTGCATATGGTGTTCATTGACCTAGAAAAGGCCTACCACAAAGTTTGAAAGGAAGTTCTATGGAGATGCCTCGAGGCAAGAGGTATACCAGTGGCATATATTTAGGCAATGAAGGACATGGATGATGGAGCACTTACCAATGAGAGTAGACTCAAAGCACTTCCAGGGACCAATGCTTAGCCCGTTTCTGTTTTCCTTGGTGATGGGTGTGTTGACGTGGCAATGTACTCCAAACCTTGCAAGTCGTTTCTCAAATCTTTCAATCGCCAGGTTCCACACTGTGCTACCCTTTAGAGGCAATATGGAAAATCTATTGAAATTCTAAGCTATAAAGCTACTTGAATATGTTTTGACCAAGTCTAGATCATCAAGCCACTAAGCAAGTTTTAGATGAAGTTCATCTTGCAGGTATTTAGATTAAATAGTTATTCCAATGTTGATCCTCTTTCTATAATCTTAACTCAGGTTACGATTGAGATACGAGCACCAACTACTAGAACTTGGCAATACAAGAACTAGATAAGACTGAATCTCAGTAACTTGCTAACATAGTAAAACTCTAGTTCAAACCCAACTCAAAAATCATAAAACTACCATGGGATGGTGAGAGTTCATAAGAGCCCAAATTTAGATAGGTGAAAGATCCTTACTCAATTTACGAACCCTGAACCTCTTTGCGAATTCACAGCTGAACTTCCACTATTAAGATCTTCAACAATATAGTTACACAACCCAACAATTTACTAGCTACACCATATACTAAAGAACTATGCATATTGATAGCCATCTCCACTCTTATAAAACCCTAATTTCAGATAGCAAATTAGCTTGTACACTCCTTTGTCACACCTATAATTGAATAATCTTACGTATACACATAATGATAGCTCCCTAGTATAGCAGCAAAAGCTCTCATACCCTTCGTATACAATTCTAAGACACCTTTGACAAGACATAACTATAACATATAGAGTATGCTAAAGAATTGTCTTTACCTTATAAGTCCCAACTCACAAGGGTCAACTCAACCAGTGGTTTGACATTTTCCACTACTAGAGTGAATCAAACACAGATAGATTAAACGATGTAACAATCCATTAAATGAACACAATATGGAACATAAAGTAAGAGCTTGATCAATACTTGCCATCATGAAATTTATCATTTGTATATGATCAAACCAAAACACAGAAGGATCAAAGTATTAGGGGATTATAAGAAGCACTAAACATTTCTAACAACAAATACTACAATGATAAAGCTTGAACAGGTTGAAAGTATAAAGAGTAATGCAATCTAACCTGCAAAGTTCGAGATGGAATTTGATCTCTTCCGCACTGATGATCAGTAAGCAAAGACATCTCACCTACCAAAGAGTTGTGAAACCTACAAGCATCTAGTTGCAAGTCAAGAGCCTGTTCGACGAGGTGTACCAATCTTTGTTCATGAATTATGACTGTGGGTGGAAGCAATTTTTGCAATTCCTCTAGGAGTTTTGTTCGTGACTTTGGTCTCACAACATCTTGACCTGACATCCCAGCAAGAACCTGCTGTGAAGGTGCTAAAATGCACAAAGAAAGCTCACGGACTCTATCATTATTTATGCAAAGAGGTCCAAGCTCAGTCCTCAATGTCTTTAAAGCATCCATGACATTTTTTCCATCCAACAGTTCAAAAAACTTCTGTTCCAATATCTCAAACGATGCCAATTTAACAATTTTTTCATCCATTAGACCAATTTTATGTAAAGTGGCTACACTTTCATCCCATTTACCATCAAGGATTTGCTGCATAAATAACTTTACTACAGCAGATTGCAAAGGTATCCCCGACTCTTCTTCTAGATGTGCACCAGCTTTGTTATAACCAAGAGAATATAATGCCTCTGCTATGATTCGCACAAATTCAACTTTCTTAACAACCCCTTTTGCACCAACGACCTCATCGTCCCCTTGACAAACCAGGGGACGAGCCATCAAGTCATTCAGTGAGCAACTTACAGGATCAGTCAGAAGTGTACTCTTTGAAAGATCTCCCAGTTTTCTGGAGGATACTTTCACACGTTTTGGTGGTGGTTCATCATCCTCTGCACGTCCCATAAATATATACTTCAGCCCATATATAACAACAGGGGGGGAACAGAGCTTCAAGTTGAAATTGCAATATAAGTCCTTCAATGATGAAAACAGCACCCTACATAATACCACAAAGGGAATACTTTAAAATTAAAATAATAAAAAAACAGCTAAAATAAAAGGAGGACCAAGGCAAAAAATTTGATTCCTAAAAACTTCCAAGATAAGAAAAATGACAATAGAGAGACAGATGATTCATAAAACCTATGATTAACCAGCATATAGATTAGTACATATGCCATAGACAAATTATCTTCAATCTATTATATAGAAGTTACTTGGATAGGTTATCAATATAACCACATGTGCTGTCAATTTAGAGAGAAAACAGCCTTCAACATCCCTACCACCATAAAAAGCAGAAATACTCGAATTATGCAGAATTGCTACATCAAATTCAAGTAGAAGACACAATCAAATTTTCTTGGGAAGGAATATGAGAACCTGGAGTTGCATCTACTAGAATAAGAATTTTCTTGCTAAAAGCAAACCAAGAGTGTCACCTTTGTTTATGCAAAACTAAAAATGGATCCACAAATGAGGTCAAGGGCATTAATTAAACAAGAGTGAGAGACATGGGAAAAAGGTGGGGAGGAGCCTGACTTACAGCTGAATCAACAGGTAGCCCAAATCGAACAATCAGATTCAATACTAATTATATTTCCAAATATAATAATATAACTTAAGAAGAGGAGCTTTGGCATAACTGAAAAAGTTGCAAACCATATGTTGTAACATAACTTCAGAAACAGCCTCTTGCAGAAATGCAAGGCAAGATTGCGTACAATAGACTCTTGTGGTCAGCCCTTTCAAAGACCCCACACATACCGATGCATAGTGCACTGAGTTGCACTTTTGTATTAATGTAACTTCAAATGATGTTCGTATTTGTTTCCTTTATCAGTATTGTTGAATTACAAGCCATATGATCTCAGAGAAATACAACATAAAAATAGATGCAAATAAAAACCCTCCAATCCTACCTGAAAGAGCCGATGTGTAGTGGTGTAAACCATTTATTAGACATGCAGACACATAATCATACATTACTCGAGCGCGGCTATTAATATTTCGTCCTCCTCTATATCTTCTTAGTATGGGTAATCAATGCTCAAAGGTTATGGTAACTATTAATGAACAATTCCCTCCGTATGTTAGGCTCCTGATGTTGAAAGTCTAACAAAAGCAAGGATGCAAGGTACATTAGTGACAATAAACTTCATAGTTCCATCTATAATTGCCTGTCCACTAAGAAGAGTTACCCACCAATGCAAATGACTTAACGCAACAAATACTAATAGTGAAGCTGGAGTTATCAACACAATCTCACACTCGCAAGAGTTGACTACAAACAATAACTCTCCTGTAATGCTATATACCTCAAGTGATACCTACTTCCAATTCAAAATCAGAATCCATGTAAATAGCTTGGAGTAACAAACATCTTGAAGTGAAAATGACCATGACAGTGATAAGCCGTTAGACCCTTAAGGGTAATTGACCAATTCATACTTTTTAAATTCCCAATTGTGTTATCACAGAATATATGATCGAAAAGATGAAAACTCAATAACACCGGATTCCCAAACTAGTTTGAGTCGGCGATTATATGAATCCTCTACATCCATTTCTGGCCCATTTTGTTCCAACATATATAATTTGTTAATTTAAAGACAAATTAGGGGTTCTCTAAGGCTAGAGATTCTCTAAATCTCAAATACTGACCTACAAGTCTCTAACACGAAAATCCAGTCCAACAACAAAGGTTAAGTTATTGATTCATTAATCTTCATTGTCCTACGAATAAAAAAGGGCAACGCTTGGTTGACTGTGTGTTCATTGAGGGTTTCACATTTTGTCACAACAGACCTAAAGTTCAACATATGCATAGAAACAATATAAGCTCTTAAAAACATAATCCTCTTAGCTAACCGGCAGATTGCTCTAATCAGTAAAAACAAAATCCATCAGATTGCACAAATCTTTGAATAGCATCAATTAAATCCATAAAACAGACAAAGAATCAAAATTCAGGTGTGGCAACTTGCAATCCAACTCCTAAAATCCCCAATTTCTGCAAAAAGGAAAAGACAGAAAGACCATTAAAATTACCACAGTATCAATAGATGTGCATAGAATCTCCAGTACCCAGAGGTTTCAGATCAAAATGAAGAGATAATAGTGGGTAAGCAATCAGTGAATTGATGAACAAACAGAGGAATAGACACAAATGATGATGCTGAGGTCCGAGAGGCACGATATGTATAGATTGGGTCTTTGTTAATGGCGGTTCGGTGAGGGGGCATATGTCAAGAGGTGGGAGAAAGGGGATTCGGTTTGTATTTATGCCCTTTAGGTACCAAAAGGAAATCTATGGGTTCACCTAGCCTGAATGGACTTATAACTTATGCCTACAAAATTATACCTCATGAATTTTTAATTTATACCTTTTGACATATATTTATTATTTTAATTTAAAATTAAGTGTTTAATCAATATTAAATTTGTTGTTCCTAAGTATTTCAGTAGTAGAGTGATCAATTGGTAATCATTGATTGTAGATTCAAATCCCATACTTTCTAATCTTATCTAAATACTATATATATAAATAAATAAATATACTTAAAGGTTATTTTGACTTTAAAACGTCTAAAATAAGTCAATCCAAACAGGGTTTGAGACAACTTGAAGGAAAAGGTTACTCTAAGGGTTGTTTGATATAGACATGGAATACACAAAGTTATTGACTAGGATATTCTATGGAATTAATTATCCCACTACATATATATATAATTTATACCTTTTGACATATATTTATTATTTTAATTTAAAATTAAGTGTTTAATCAATATTAAATTTGTTGTTCCTCAGTATTTCAGTAGTAGAGTGATCAATTGGTAATCATTGATTGTAGATTCAAATCCCACACTTTCTAATCTTATCTAAATACTATATATATAAATAAATAAATATACTTAAAGGTTATTTTGACTTTAAAACATCTAAAATAAGTCAATTCAAACAGGCTTTGAGACAACTTGAAAGAAAAGGTTACTCTAAGGGTTGTTTGATATGGACATGGGATACACAAAGTTATTGACTAGGATATTCTATGGAATTAATTATCCCACTACATATATATATAAAATTTATACCTTTTAACATATATTTATTATTTTAATTTAAAATTAAGTGTTTAATCAATATTAAATTTGTTGTTCCTCAGTATTTCAGTAGTAGAGTGATCAATTGGTAATCATTGATTGTAGATTCAAATCCCACACTTTCTAATCTTATCTAAATACTATATATATAAATAAATAAATATACTTAAAGGTTATTTTGACTTTAAAACATCTAAAATAAGTCAATTCAAACAGGCTTTGAGACAACTTGAAAGAAAAGGTTACTCTAAGGGTTGTTTGATATGGACATGGGATACACAAAGTTATTGACTAGGATATTCTATGGAATTAATTATCCCACTACATATATATATAAAATTTATACCTTTTAACATATATTTATTATTTTAATTTAAAATTAAGTGTTTAATCAATATTAAATTTGTTGTTCCTCAGTATTTCAGTAGTAGAGTGATCAATTGGTAATCA
>JAJOOO010015442.1:0-28312 GCA_029582685.1 Solanum piurae | reverse complement strand
AGTCCAACTAAGTGAGGGGTATTTAGGGTACTTTAGGGGACGTGTATATAATGATTTTTAAGTCACTTTACCTCACTTTTATCACTCAAACACAAAACACCAAAGATCAAAACCAAAAGTTCCTCCTTCTCGCTACTCTCTCTCTCTTCTCAAGAACTCCATTGATAAGGTATGGTTGCTTATCTCTCTTGGGATTCCTTTCCCCAAGAGGCCCCATCAAGATGAATTTCAAAATCTCCAATTTCTAGGTTTCAATCCAAAAACGTGGATCTTCTTTCTAAAGTGAAATTGATGTTATAAACTGACCTTGATTGATGTTATATGAATAATTAAAGATGAATTTATGTTGTATTGGATGTTTCTTGAAGAATTCCCCATGAGACCCATGTTTCTCCTTATTTTCCTAATTCTAACCCTAGTTTGTGTTGGATATTGATTGAGGCTATGAACTGAATGTGATGTTATGTAATTCATATTTGTATGATGATTCTACCCTAGGTTATGTATAATTTCTATGAAATTAGGTTTGAGCCTTTGAATGAAGCCTTGAAGGCTATGAAGGGAATATGTCAATTGTTTATATTGATGTTGATTATGTTATTACTTCATGAATTACCTTGTATTATGTATTGGTTATGAACTGGTTGGTTATTGAAGTATGAATGTCCCATGAAGGGCAAGAAGGTATGAATGTTGGTTATTCTTTGAACTCAAGTATGAAAAGTGAATTACTTAGATTGTAATGATGCTATACCTAATGTGTTGTTGTGGTGTTGATGACCTAGTTTCCTCATCCTTAACCCTCTACACTTGAATTAGCTATGAACTATGTCTGTATGTTATGGTATGATTTCTATATGATTGAAAGGTAGTTCTCGTGATTATGGTGTAATGTAAAGTTAAAGGTTTACTCACTTGCTAAGTGTTTCTAAAGTGAAAGGATTGTTATTCACTTATGAACACATACGAGCTATTAGGGTCAGATGTTTACATAAAAGCCTAGTAAAGGCTAATGTGAACTTATGTGATGACTAAAGATGATTACAAAAGGGAATTAGATTCTTAGCACCGAAAGGGCATGTAAATAAGATGGGGGTCTCACGTTTAGTAAGTCCGGCTCCCCACATGGGTTTCCCCACGTTTAGTAAGTCCGGATTACCCACGGTATGTGTTGTCTCATGAGATGGAAACCCCCGCATTTAGTAAGTTAGGATTTCTAAAAGAAACTCCTTGACCCTTAACTATGTGCCCACATAGGACTTTAGCTTAGTGGATTCACCTAGATAGCTATGTACGAATGGTAACACCTTAGACAAGTGTTAACCCTCTCTTTTCGGTGTGGGAGTAGAACAGCGGATTCCATGTAGCTCTCATGGTCTATGTCTGTTATTGTAATATTTCCATAATGTAAAAGTAAATGAAGATATGAAAGGTGTGAACTCTTACTAGGGATTTCTTAAGGGTTTCTACATAGTGTAAGGGAGGGTATGGGACTTCTCTTGCACATTGAACTTGTGGGATCCTAAGAGATGGTTGTAGTAGCGTTCTCTTATGATTATGATAATTATAACTTATGTATGTTGAAGCTATGTTATGTTTGATCATTATGATTATGGTAAGTTATGATGAAATATGATCTTAAGAATGTATGCATGAAGTAGATTGCTTAATGTGATACTTGTCTTTGAATAGGGTTATGGGATTCTATTTTTCATATATGAAGTGAAGTTAAACTTCCAAAGTAATTTTTTTAAATTTTCCGTGATTTTATTCTATGATACATGCTATCATGAATGCTAAGGGACTGTATAAGACCTTTCCGAGGTCAAATACGCCAGTAACGACTAGGGGGTTCTCTCGGGTCATTACAAACTTGGTATCAGAGCATAAGGTTGAGAATAATGTAGGATTCAAGTCACAAGATACCACGTCGAGTAGAGTCTTGTTCATGGGTGTGAAGCGCGCCACACTTATGAATGGGCGGCTACGAGATGCTTAGGAACTTTCACTCTTTTGTTATTCCATAGTCATGCCTAAGAGTCTTAACTCTATTTAGTCCTTTTCTTGTAATCTTTTTCTTGTGTTTATAGGCAATTAATACAAGAAGCAACAATGTAAGGAGGGCCGGTGAGGAGAATGTGAATGAGGCAGTTCCTCCTCAAGCTCCTCAAAACCCTCAGGTTCCTATTGAATAAAGGGCTATGTGTAATGTTGAGATAAAGTCGGCTATTCATAATTTGACTCAAGTGTTGGCCACTCAAGTTGCTAGGGAATGCTAAGGTGCAAGTGAACCCCAATGCTAGAACTATCGCTTCTAGGATAAGGGATTTCACAAGGATGAATCCACCGACTTTCTTTGGCTCCAAAGTGGAAGAAGATCCACAAGTGTTCATTGATGAAGTGTTTAAGGTTCTAGAGGCTATGGGCGTGTCTTCTCAAGAAAAGGCGGAGTTAGCCGCCTATCAACTCAAAGATGTGGCAGAAGTGTAGTTTGAATAATGGAAGGAGGGGAGACCTATTAGAGAGGGTCCGATAAAATAGGCTACATTCAAGATGACTTTTCTTGATAGGTTTTTCCCCTGGGAACTAACGGAGAGGAAAATGCAAGAATTCATCAACCTTCGTCAAGGGGGTATGAGTTTGAAGGAGTATGGCCTCAAGTTCACTCAATTGTCCAAGCATGCTCCTACTTTGGTGTCGAACTCTAGAGCTACAATGAATAAATTTGTTATGGGGGTATCCGATCTTGTGGTGAATGAATGTAGGTCGACTATGCTAATCCCAAGAATGGACGTTTCTCGTCTTATGGTTCATGCCGAATAAATTGAGAAGCAAAAGCTTAAGAAAGTTGGTAGAGAATTGAAAAGGTCAAGGGACGATGATGGAAATTCTTCTAAGGTTAGGTTTGAAATCCAAGATAAGCCAAAGTTCAAAAAGAGGTTTTCCAACCAATGTCCTCCTAACACTCCATGGGTCAACAAAGCTAAAGTGTCTACCCCGATGCCTCAAGAAGCAAGAGGTGGTGGTCCTTATGTTGAGAAGCTTATTTGTGCAAAGTGTGGTCGAAAACATGATGGCAAGTGTCTAGTTGGCATGGGTAATTGCTATGGTTGTGGTAAGAGCGGCCACATGAGGAACGATTTCCCTATGCTAAAGGCTCAAGGAAGGGAAAATTGTCAAGCACAAGCAAGTGGCCCAAATCCCGATGCTCCTAAGAAGAATAACTTCTATGCTCTCCAATCCCGAGGTGATCAAGAGAGCTCTCCGGATGTTGTGACCGGTATGCTACAAGCATTTTCAATTAATGTTTATGCATTGTTGGATCCCGGTGCCACTTTGTCTTTTGTAACCCCTTTAGTGGCTATGAAGTTTGATATGCTTCCCGATGTCTTAGATGAACCCTTCTCGGTTTCTACCCCAGTGGGTGATTCCATAGTTGCTAAAAGAGTTTATAGGGGTTGTCCCATATCATTGCCCAATAGAGTCACTTTGGTTGAACTTGATATGTTAGACTTTGATGTTATATTGGGGATAGATTGGCTTCATGCTTGTTTTGCGTCCATAGATTGTAGGACCCGAATTGTGAAGTTTCAATTTCCAAATGAACCCCTTTAAGAATGGAAGGGAGGAAATTCTGTTCCTAGGGGAAGGATTATTTCATGTCTAAAATCTTGTAAGTTGATTTCTAAGGGTTGTCTCTATCATATTGTGAGGGTCAAGGATCTTGAGTTCGAGATTTCTCCTTTGGAGTCGGTCCCTGTAGTGAAGGATTTTCCAGAAGTCTTTCCCGATGACTTACCTGGGATTCCTCCCGAATGGGAAATAGATTTCGGCATAGATTTATTACCGGATACACAATCCATTTCAATCCCTCCTTGCTGGATGGCCCCGGCGGAGTTGATGGAATTAAAAGCTCAACTCAAAGATTTATTGGATAAGGGTTTCATCCAACCTAATATATCTCCTTGGGGTGCACCGGTGTTATTTGTGAAAAAGAAGGATGGATCTCTTCGTATGTGTATTGATTACCGACAATTAAGTAAGGTGACCATTAAGAACAAGTATCCACTCCCTAGGATTGATGACTTATTTGATCAACTTGATGGAGCAAGTTACTTTTCAAAAATTGATTTGAGGTCGGGTTATCACCAACTTAGGGTGAGTGATGTTGATGTTCCGAAAACAGCCTTCCGAATAATATATGGTTATTTTGAGTTCTTAGTGATGTCCTTTGGTCTTAAAAATGCCCCAACGGCTTTCATGGACCTTATGAATAGTGTGTTTAGTAATTATATAGATTCATTTGTTATTGTCTTTATTGATGACATCTTGATATTCTCTAAAAGTGAGGATGATCACGTAAATAATTTGAGGATAGTATTGCAAGTCCTCAAATATCACCAACTCTATGCTAAGTTTAGCAAGTGCGAGTTTTGGCTAAGATCGGTTGCTTTCCTTGGTCACATTGTTTCTAGTGAGGGTATAGAAGTTGATCCAAGGAAAACCGATGCGGTCAAAAGTTGGCCTAGACCTTTGAGTCCTTCTGACATCCGAAGCTTTTTGGGTTTGGCCGGTTACTACCGGAGGTTTGTTGAGGGATTTTCATCTATTGCATCTCCATTAACGGCCTTAACTCAAAAGAAGTCCAAGTTCGAATGGTCGGAGTCTTGTGAAAAGAGCTTTCAATTGTTGAAAGATAAGCTCACCTCCGCTCCGGTTTTGACCTTACCGGAGGGTACCGTTTGTAGTATATTGTGACGCCTCACGAGTGGGTTGGGTTGTGTCCTCATGCAACATGGTAAGGTTATAGCATAAGCCTCGAGACAACTCAAGGTGCATGAGAAGAATTATCCAACTCTTGACCTTGAGCTAGCGGCCGTAGTCTTTGCTTTAAAGATTTGGAGACACTATCTCTATGGGGTACATGTGGATGTGTTTACCGACGACAAGAGTCTTCAATATGTTTTTAGCCAAAGAGAATTGAATCTCCGACAAAGGAGGTGGTTGGAACTCTTGAAATATTATGATATGAGTGTCCTTTAAGACCCTGGAAAAGAAAATGTGGTTGCAGATGCTTTGAGTCGTGTATCTATGGGTAGTGTGTCACATGTGGAAGAAGAGAAAAGTGAGTTAGCCCGTGATGTACATAGGCTAGCCTGGTTGGGTGTCTGACTTGAAGATTCCCCAAAAGGAGGTGTCATGGTCCGTTATAATTTTGATTCATCGTTTGTTGTTGACGTGAAGTCTAAGCAACATCTTGACTCTGTTTTGATGGAACTAAAAGAGTCGGTTCTCAACAAAGCAATAGAAAGTTTCTCTCAAGGAGAAGATGGGGTGCTTAGGCTCCAAGGGAGGTTATGTGTGCCGGATGTGGATGGACTAAGAGAGACAATCATAGAGGAGGCTCATGGGTCCCGATACTCCATCCATCCGGGAGCCACAAAAATGTATCGTAACTTACATGAGATTTATTGGTGGAACGGAATGAAAAGAGGCATAGCAAATTTTGTGGCTAGGTGCTCAAATTGACAACAAGTCAAAGCCGAGCACCAAGGACTGGGAGGTCTAACTCATGATATTGATATCCCCACTTGGAAATGGGAAGTGGTCAATATGGACAGCGTGGTAGGTTTGCCTTGAACCCGTAGGCAACATGACTCTATTTGGGTCGTTGTGGATATATTGACTAAATCAGCCCATTTCCTTCCCGTCAAGGTTTCTTAATAAGCGAAAGATTATGCTAAGTTGTACATTAAGGAGATTGTGAAGTTGCATGGGGCCCCATTGTTGATTATTTCGGATAGAGGTGCCCAATTTACGTCCCATTTTTGGAGGTCTTTCCAAAGTGGGCTTGGTACTCAAGTGAAACTTAGTACCGCATTTCACCCTCAAACGGATGGTCAAGAGGAACACACCATTCAAACCCTAGAGGACATGTTGAGAGCGTGTGTCATTGACTTAAAAGATAATTGGGATGACCACCTACCTTTGATAGAATTTTCCTACAACAATAGCTACCACTCGAGTATTGCTATGGCACCCTTTGAAGCACTTTATGGTAGAAGGTGTCGATCTCCGGTTGGCTGGTTTGAAGGGCGTGAATTTACTCTTCTTAATCCCGAGGTAGTCTATGAGGCTACGGAAAAAAGTTTGACTTATAAGGGATAGGTTTAAAATGACTCATAGTCGGCAAAAGTCTTATGCCGATAATAGGAAGATGGATCTTGAATTTGAAGTAGGTGATTGGGTCTACTTGAAGATCTCACCCATGAAAGGGGTGATGAGGTTTGGTAAGAAGGGGAAGCTTAGCCCCCAGTATGTTGGGCCTTATGAGATCTTGAAGCGTGTCGGAAAGGTCGCTTATGAGTTAAAATTGCCCATCGTATAGGCCCTGGTTCAACCGGTGTTCCATATTTCTATGTTAAAGAAGTGTATAGGTGACCCGGTGTCCATTCTCCCTCTAGAAGATTTAGGGGTGAATGAGAACCTTTCTTATGAAGAGGTTCCGGTCGAAATCTTCGATCATCAAGTTAAGAAGTTGAGGAATAAAGAGGTTGCCTCCGTAAAAGTCCTATGGAAAAACCACCTAGTTGAAGGTGCAACATCGGAGGCCAAGGCCGACATGATGTCCCGCTACCCTCATCTTTTTTCCTCCTACTCCTAGCCAAAGTTGAGGTTGGTAGTCTCTATTAATTTGGTATAAATTGAAATCATGTGTGTTGATGATTATGACATGATTTCCTTGTATGTGTATATTTTTGTAAAAATTCATGCTTAAGTTGTATGTTGAGTTTTCATGAATTTTGTTTCTCATGATTGAAATTGCACCCATAGATGTTGTGTAATGTTGTCTTAATGAGAGTTGTAATGAGCATGCTTGATGTTGTTTTGTTAAAGAAATGTCTTGTTGATTGCTTAATATATGTTGATGCTCATTGATTATGGAGAAGGTCGTTCCTCCTGTACTTATGTGAAGTAAAGAGTTTTGAGCATAGTGAAGTTGTGGATTAAATTACTATATGATATGATGATATGATGTTATTGATGTGACTGGTTGTTGTGCTGCTAGTTTGAGTCATTGTCTCCCTAGAGAGAAGTCCAACTGACATTCGGGGACGAATGTTCCTAACGGGGGGATATTGTAAAAGCCCTGAAATTCTATGACTTAAGTTAGAGCCTCACCTTATGAATAATGACTTAAAAATAGTTAAAATGATGTTTCTAAACCTAAATTAATGCAGTTGACTTGGTTTGGAAGAGTAAAAGTCTAAACGTCAAGAAACGACCAAGACGCCCGGAAAACAGAGAAGAATGTGCCCTAGTGTGTCCTCAGGTTTTGGGCAGGTTTGGGAGTGTTGTATGATGGTATAATCTTGTAAAAAGGTTTAAATTAGGTAAATATATGTTTATAGGGTCAGAACGTTCGAAAATGACACCCTGGGGCCACCCTAAGGGACCCCGAGGAGGACCCCAACCTTGGCCAAGGAAGCAGCCAAGGCAGCTTGCAAATTGCACTTGGAGGGAATAGGTGCGCGTCGCGCCCTTGCTCCCTCAAGGAGCAAAAATCCAGTTCGCGAAGCGGTCGTGTCGCGGACTCTACTGTCTCGAAATTTAATTCAGAATATCTTAAGGGAACAGCCCCGCGTCGCGGACTTGATCCGCGATGAAAATGCAGAAATTCAGAAATCGAGTTTTACATCATTAAAGAGCCCAAATAAGTGAGAGGTATTTAGGGTACTTTAGGGGACATGTATATAATAATTTTTAAGTCACTTTACCTCACCTTTATCAGTCAAACACAAAACCCCAAAGATCAAAACTAAAAGTTCCTCCTTCTCTCTACTCTTTCTCTCTTCTCAAGAACTCCATTGAAGAAGATTGGAGCTTTAAGAAGAAGACCAACTCTCCAAGGTTTCAGCTCGGATTTTCGTGGTTAATTCGTCAATATGGTATGGTTTCTTATCACTCTTGGGATTCCTTTTCCCAAGAGACCCCTTCAAGATGAATTTCAAAATCTCCAATTTCTAGGTTTCAATCCAAAAACGTGGGTCTTCTTTCTAAAGTGAAATTGATGTTATAAAATGACCTTGATTGATGTTATATGAACAATTATAGATGAATTTATGTTGTATTGGAGGTTTCTTGAAGAATTCGTCATGAGTCCCACGTTTCTCCTTCTTTTCCTAATTCTAACCCTAGATTGTGTTGGATATTGATTGAAGGCTATGAACTGAATGTGATGCTATGTAATTCATGTTTGTATGATGATTCTACCCTAGGTTATGTATAATTTCTATGAAATTAGGGTTAAGCCTTTGAATGAAGCCTTGAAGGCTATGAAGGGAATATGTCAATTGTTTATATTGATGTTGATTATGTTATTACTTCATGAATTACCTTGTATTATGTATTGGTTATGAACTGGTTGGTAATTGAAGTATGAATGTCCAATGAAGGGCAAGAAGGTATGAAGGTTGGTTCTTCTTTGAAATCAAGTATGAAAAGTGAATTACTTAGATTGTAATGATGCTATACCTAATGTGTTGTTGTGGTGTTGATGACCTAGTTTTCTCATCCTTAACCCTCTACACTTGAATTAGCTATGAAATATGTATGTATGTTATGGTATGATTTCTATATGATTGAAAGGTAGTTCTCGTGATTATGGTGTAATGTAAAGTGAAAGGTTTACTCACTTGCTAATTTTCTAAAGTGAAAGGATTGTTACTCACTTATGAACACATACGAGCTTTTATGGTAAGATGTTTACGTAAAAGCCTAGTAAAGGCTAATGTGAACTTATGTGATGACTAAAGATGATTACAAAAGGCAATTAGATGCTTAGCATCGAAAGGGCATGTAAATGAGATGGGGGTCTCACGTTTAGTAAGTCCGGCTCCCAACATGGGTTTCCTCACGTTTAGAAAGGCCGGATTACCCACGGTATGTGTTGTCTCATGAGATGGAAACCCCCACGTTTAGTAGGTTAGGGTTTCTAGAAGCAATCTCCTTGACCCTTAACTATGTGCCCACATAGGACTTTAGCTTAGTGCATCCACCTAGATAGCTATGTACGAATGGTTACACCTTAGGCAAGTGTTAACCCTCTCTTTTCGGTGTGGGAGTAGAACACCGGATTCCATGTAGCTCTCATGGTCTATGTCGGTTATTGAAATATTTCCCTAATGTAAAAGTAAATGAGGATATGAAAGGTGTGAACTCTTACTAGGGTTTTCTTAAGGGTTTCTACATAGTGTAAGGGAGAGTATGGGACTTCTATTGCACATTGCACTTGTGGGATCCTAAGAGATGGTTGTAGTAGTGTTCTCTTATGATTATGATGATTAGACTTATGTATATTGAATCTATGTTATGTATGATCATTATGATTATGGTAAGTTATGATGAAATATGATCTTATGAATGTATGCATGAAGTAGGTTGCTTAATGTGATACTTGGCTTTAAATAGGATTATGGGATTCTACTCTTTGCATTGCACTAGTATTGCTTGGGTTGTCTACATGTTGGGATGATATTATGTTGGTTTGGACTATGATGCTTATTTTGTGTGCATATTGGATTTACTCGATAAAAAGCATGTTTTGACTAAATGTCCTTTTATGCATGTTTCGATGATTTTTATGCATAGTAGCCATACTTAGTACATGTGTTGTACTAACCCATATTTTCTCCCTTTTTCCCCAAACATTTAGGTTCGGGCCGTTGAGGATTCAAGCTTACTTTTCAAGACACTTGGAGTTGCTTCCCCAAGTTGGTGAGTCCTCAAGTCCGAGTAAAAGACCCTATGATCTAGCTTCTATGTTTAGTTCTTTGCTTATGTTGAAAGACATTATTGTACTTTCCTTTTTCAAGACTTCTTATTGATGTAAGGGCTAAGTATCATTTTCGATACTTCTATGTCTAGATGGTACATTGTGATGAAGTTAGATTCTATTTTTCATATATGAAGTGAAGTTGAACTTCCAAAGTAAAAGTTTTAAATTTTCCGTGATTTTATTCTATGATGAATGCTATGATGAATGCTAAGGGCTTTTATAAGACCTCTTCGAGATCGAATACGCCGGTAACGACTAGGGGGTGCTCTCGGGTCGTTATAATGATTGTGCTACTAAGAGACTCAAGCTTGGACTTAGACTTTCTCCAAAACTTTTTGGTAGGTCCTCAAGTTTTGAGGACACACATTATGACACTTATGTCACTTATATTGTAATAGACTATTAGACTCCTTATGTACTTGTCATTTTGAGACAATTCTATTGTAAAGGGCTTTGGTCCCTTATTGAGATTCTTATGTGTACTTAGATGGTTTCATTGAGATGATGATGTCTAGACATTCTACTTTCTATTTTCTATTATGAGACACTTTGACATTGATGTTAAAAAGTTTTTAAATTTCCGCATTTTTTTCAACGTCTATATGCAATGAAGAATATGCTAAGGGCTTGTATAAGACCCCTTCGGAGTCAAGTATGCCGTGTTACGCCTAGGGGGTACTCTCGGGGTGTGACATTATATTATTGCACGTGATCGTTGACACATGATTTGGAAGTCGTGTCTTTGATTACGTCAAACATCAAAATGGCGTCGCTGCCGGGGACTGGTGTTAGTTGAGAATTTGTAGTTAAGTAGTATTTTTGTTCTTATTAGTTATAGTTATACTTACCTTACTTTTAGTTTTGTTTTTCTTATTGTTGCTGCTATAAGTAGATACTTTGAGTATGGCTGAAGGCAATAGTGCCCTGATTTCTGAGATGAACCAAGAAGTTGAGAGGGACTACATGTTAACCGCACTGGTGACTTAACTGGACGAGTTGGCCACCAAAATATCAGAGATAGAAGGCCAGTGCAAAATAAATGAGAGGTATATACCCCTCATGAGCGGAGGAAGTCTAGAGACAATGAGAACAGTCGTGTCGAGGATACACTACTTATCATTCTCCAAAAGATCACTGAATAAGATAGAGTGTTGGAAGAGATGAAGGAGTATATTAAAGTGTTAAATCAGATGATTGGCCCTAAATCTAGATCTATCGAGCTGATCGAAACATTCATGAGTCATGTAGTGCTTCATCTCCACCCAATTGAGAAATTGGGGTTACCTAGTTACACTAGGGCCAACCGTAATAATGGGGTTTGAGTAAGGACTTGCGTCGTGCCGTGACGTTAAATAAGGCGCTTCTTGGGAGGCAACCCAAGATTTACTCGCTTTAAACTGTTATTCTGGAATAATGGTGTGTTGATTGTGCAGGCTAAAGTGTGGAAAGAGTTTGAAAAGTGTAGTTTGACGAGCTTAGAGTCCAGTTGGCGCATCACCGAAGAGGTCGGAGACCCTGATCTGTACCACCGTTGGACTCAAGTCATGTTCAAATGAGAGTCTAAAACTCAGCGAGCCTAGGAAATTATTGGTGATTAGCTGATCTGGTCGGCGAACTTGACATAATCCACCGTTTGGAACTACATATCAACTAGATGTTCAGTAAAACTCGACGAGGTAAGTGACCACTTGGCGTGTCACCAAGTGGGTCGGCGAGCGTGACTAACGTCTCCGAATGGGTGCAAACTGGACGGTATTTAAAAATAGTTAAGGGGTTTTAAATTCCCAACTCTTTTACTTTCCCTTGCTTTTAATACTCTCAAACTCACACCAGCATAGTTTTCTCCATATTTCTTGTTTTTCAACCATATTTTAGTAGTGGATTTGTGTTCGGAGTGGATTACATTGCCACCTAGCATCTCAATCTTATTGTAATCGGCATAAAAGGTTGATTCTCCGAACCCCGAATTTATTTTTATCAAATTTGTACTTATTTGCAAGTGATCATATCGTATTTCCTGTGCTGTGCCTCTCTATTTTGATTAGAATTGCTTGATTTCCTGTTGTCGCTCTTATTCTTTCCTCTAATGTGTTAATTGTGTGAAATCCCATCTTCTCGTGCTTTAAAAATTGATTAAAATTCGTCAAGATATGATTTCTTGTCCTTTAAGTTTGGTTGGGTGAAGTCTGAGTATTTGTATCTAGTGGCGTAGTTTACCTAATGAAAGAGAGGGTGACTTCATTCTTAAAGAAAAATGTCATAGATTAGTTAAAATCAGCAAAACCGGGAGAAGTCTAAGTATTCTGGGGAAATGGGTGCTATGGGTCTCGCTTTAATTTGTGTAGTGCATGGTTTTATTTTGTTTTCGGGAGTTGCGGGGTTGAATTCGAGAAGTTGGGTTAAAAATAGGCACGTTGGGTCATTTGGCGAGCTGAGTCGAGCTCGTCGAACCATTCGACGGTTCGCCTAGACTCCCCATCTCACCTTTAAATTCATGTTATACTTGTTGTGTGGCTCTCTAACTTTCAGCGAGAAGCCTAAAGTCGCCAAAGGATCTCGGTGACTCGCCGAAAGACTTCTTGATCGCCCTTTGTCTGCACCCCTGACCCTGTTTGCACTGTAACTTTCGGCGAGCTAGTTCCTGCTCGCTGAAAGCTGTTGACAACTTGACGAAAGACCTTTCCCGTCGCCGACTTGTCATCATATTTGAACCAATCCCTTTGGTGAGCTCGATCTAGCTCGCCAATACGATTGGTGACTCGCCGAGTAACTGGCGAGTCCTTTTGCAACTATCTCTCTATTAAGTTGATTATGTCACTCCTAAATTTTTTTGAATGTTTCACAGGCATGGCTAGGAGAAACATAGAGGAGCAACCCTAGAAAAGAGTACGGGGTATAACAATTAACGAAGGGGGATCAAATCCTCCAAAAAGAGGAAGACAAGAACAACCACCAGGTCATAAAGGAAAGGGAAAGAGGCCCATTTCTGACAGGGCTGCTGCTAGTCCCCAGGATAATTTATCTGAGCCTGACGAAGACCAACTACTATGACCCCGGCATTCCGAGCCCTGGACTAGATCTCACTTCACATCTACCAGAGCATCTCTAGCTCCAACATCACCGCACTCAGTGCCAACACATGATTCGAAATAAATTCAGCGATGAAAGGGAGCATTCGGCGTGTTGTCGAAGAGTTTAGTGAAATAGTACTATATCTCCCAATGATTCAAAACGCGAGGATGCTGAAGGGAAAAGCAAAACAGCGATGAACCAGACCAAATGGCGGATCAAGCCCTGGGGCAACGCGCTACTCAGTATGCCAGGGTCGCCTGATCCTTTTCTTTCCGTGCTTCATTTCCGGACGTGTTCCTTTGCATCGTGACTACATTAACTACTTTGTATTAGCTTCTAAAATCTCCATTAATCCTTGAGAAATCCTACATGTTTCAATCACATGTCTTAATTTACCTTCCAAATTAAATCAAGTTTAAGAGGAAATTTCAAGTGCTCATTTGAGTCAGTTTGATAATTCTTTTGTAATCGACAATGGTTTTGAACTATGTCTTGAGAAGGTAAGAATGAGAATGAGAAGAGTTGTATTTTTGATTTAAAAAGAGTATAAGAGAACTAAGTATTCCCAAATGTAACACTTTTACTTTTAAAAAGAGAGAAACGTTGATTTCTAAATAAGTTTATGAGTTTAGAGATATTTTAGAGTATTTCCTCTTTTAAGAGGATCTTTTGAGTAATTACCTCAAATTGAGAAAGAGTTACGTTTAATACATTTGAGCATGAGTTTATATATTATTGGGAGTAATATTGATCACCGTTATGGGGATGAGGTCAGACAACTTACATTCCTTATAAACCATGTAGCCAACATGAGTAATGGATCGTACTTTTTAGACAACTCCTTGTTGTTTTTAAGCATATCTTAGTAAATCAACTTAGTTGAGGTTTTCTATACCCTGACAAGGTATAAAACAATTTTGGAAGCGTGACATTGTATCATCACATAGCTCATAGTGATGGTTATCGGTTAGAGAATCTCCCATATAAGAGTAAAGAATAGCTTACTGTATTTTTATACATCTTTTGTTGATATCTACTGTTTTTAAAGCTCTAAATATTGCATCTCTTATTATTTCTTTTATATTGGAGTTGAGATTAAGTGAGTATGTCTTCCAACCCATTGTCAGTTCAGTTATTTATGCTTTTAGTTTCCCCTTGCATTCTCGTACATTCAATGTGTTGATGTCATTCGACCTGCATCTTATTTATGATGCCGATATAGGTGTTCAGGGTCATCAATAGACACTTCTTTGATACGATTTGCATCCCTGCTATCTTTAATGAGCCTCCTTGCTTTCCGGAGGGCTTCCAAATTATTTCCAGCTTTTGTTAAGTTGTCGTGGGTCCTTTCTCGACACCTATCTTAGTATTTAGAGACTTCATAAATAGTTAGAAGCTGAGGAGTTTCTCACTATTTTCCTTGTTGATGTTTTGTGACCTTGAGACTATTACTTATGTGTATTTAAGAATTTCCAAATATTAATTTAGTTAAGTTGTTATTGACACATGTTGAGTTTAATTATGCACTTAGAGTCCTATTTTTATTGAGTAAGTCTTCCGCTAAGTATTCGGTTAGGCCAAGGGTTTGCTTGGGGACCAGCGAAGGTTTTCGAGTGTTGGCCACGTCTAGGGTGTAGGCTCGGGTGACATGTTTAATATAAAATATTTTTTTCTTGGATGGTAGGGGCGCGTCTTTAAGACCACAAAGTTAAAAGACATTTTTATATATTCTAAATATCCTTAAATTAAAATTCTTCTTTATATTTTGAAATTGCATGTCAAATTAAAATTAGACAAATCTATATCCCTTTGTTGTCTATAAATAGAGAGTTTTCTCACACTTCTAAACTACGAATTTTGTAAGTTTTCTATTCTTCTTCTTAAAACAAAAAAAAATTGTGATAATTGTTCAATTATGCAATTACAATATTTTTATGGGTAAACTAGATAGATCCAAAAAAAATGATGCAACAAGGAGAATAAACTAACTCAACTCTAAAAGAGAAAACTATCTAGATAATTAATATGTACTCATTTTCATAGGTAGAAATATACTTTTGCATCAACATCTACTTGACAAGAAGTTCAATGATTTTTTGTTGCACAAACTACAACTTAATGTTCAAGCTGTGTAAGTCTCAAACTATTGAAGAAAAATGATTTGATCAAAAACTTGTTTGAAGAGTCCAAGCTAGATTTAATAGGTACTTCTCCATTTCCAATTAATTTGTTGTAGCACTTCTTTAAGACCACAAAGTTAAAAGACATTTTTATATATTCTACATATCCTTAAATTAAAAATATTCTTTATTTTTTCAAATTTCATGTAAAAAAATTAGACAAATCTACATCTATTTTTTTTTTAATCTATACTAGCTTAAAAGAATGAACTAACTAACATAAATGTTAAATTATTATAATACCCCAAATATAAAACACCAAATGTAGTATTTCATCAATATTTTGTATTGTATTATATTTATTTATTTATATTATATTATATTATATTAAAAGAAGACACCTTTTTCACATTGAAAGGCTGTGAAATTTCCAAAGAATTATTACTTTTTCGATGAGTTGTCACCTTTTTGAAGGGTTCTGACCATTTTTAAGGGTTGTGACTTTTCTATAGGATTGCGACTTCTTCAAAGAGTCTTGACTTTTCCGAAGAGTTGTGACTTTTCCAAAGAGTTATGACTTATTCGATGAGTTGTGACCTATTTAAAGGATTGTGATTTTTCTAAAGGGTTGTGATTTTGTTTTTATAAGACACAATAATAATAATTTTTTCATACACTACCATTTGTTGTCTGTAAAAAGAAGGGTTTCCTCAATTTTTTTTTTAAAATTCATTGTTTTTATTCTTCTTAAAACACCCTGTTTGGTATATGTTCTGTATTTTATATTATATACATTTTTTATATTATATTATATTATATGATATTAAAAGAAGACACCATTTCACATTTAATTGTTACGACTTTTTCAAAGAGTTGTGATTTTTTGGACGAGTTGTGACCTTTACGAAGGGTTGTGACTTTTATGATAAGAAACAATATGGACATGTTCATGCTAACCTTTGTTAACTATAAATGTAGGGGTTTCCTTACATTTTAAAACTAGATTTTTTTTATGTTTTCTATTTTTCTCTTAAGTTCACTGAAATTTGAACACTCCCTAACATGAATGTTAAATTAATATAATAATACAATTAAAAACATCCAATTTAGTATGTCTTATATATTTTATATCAATATTTATATTAGATTATATTATATTAAAAGTAAGAACTCCAACAATACAATTATAACTAAGTAACACACTATGGGGCAGGGAGGAGAAAGTATATTTAAGAGGTGTAACTAAGTGAATTTAACAGTAGATAAGCTACAAGTACCTCCCTAGACTATGACAAAAATCTGAGAAACACACCTTAACTAAACTTAGGTCCTAATACCCCCCCCCTCAGGACCCATTTTTTTTGTAATTTGGGGCACATTTTTGGCTTACGTGACATCCCAATATATCTCACGCTCCTCAAATGTGTGAAGTCGCTGAATGTACCACATAAGGCAAAAGGTATACAAAATTACAAAAAATGAGTTTGGAGGGGGGGGGGAGGGTTAGTAGGACCTTAGTTTTGTTAAGGTGTGTCTTTGAGTCATAGTCTAGGGGATACTTTTGCCTTATCCCATTTTAACAGTGATTAACTTTTAGTAGTAATCATAAGAAAATTTACATCCACCTTTTCTTATTTAATAATATTCACATTATTTTTAAAATAGTGTAGTAGATGGTTTGATATTTGCGTGAAACACACATGTGTCAAAACAGATATATATATATATATATATATATATATATAGAGAGAGAGAGAGAGTAATACTGTGTTGTTGGAGTGTGTGACCATCTTATCTAAAAATTAAGTCATTAAAAATAACATACATTTTTTTTGTTTGAATTACATTTTTTGATATACAGAACCCATATTTGTTTGATGAATTTAAATTTTTCTAAAATAGGGGAAAGTCAATAAGATGTCGGAGAAGTGCTGACTTGATTCATTTTTTATGGGTCAAACATTTGAATTTAATCCCACAATCTTTGTTTGCTTTGATACCAATGTATAATCATCTCATTTGAAAATTTAATCTTTCAAAAATAGCCGACATTTATTTACTTAGTTATCATATAAACTTATAAGTAAATAAAGCTTGAGTCTGACTCTACCCTAAAAATTAGTTCAAGAGGTGAATTGTTCAAATTTATACAAGACACCAATAATACCTTTCCCAACTGACATGAAAACTCAATACCCACCGCATCTCCTGGACAAGATATATATGGATCAAATGTGATAATATAAGATAGGAATTCAACATCATGAAAAAAACCACAAATTTAGATGTGCATGATTTTGAACAATAATAAAAATATATTAGGCTTAACTCATCAACCTCAAAATCTAGCACAAGTGAGGTAATGATTTGCAAAAAACTATATAATAAAATCAATAATACCATTCCTAACATATCGATGTGGGAACTCAACATGAACTTGGGAAACAAATACACAAACATTGAAACCCTAGAAGTTTATTATTTCCTTCATCCAACATTCTATTTGGCAAATTTAAGACACCAAGATCTAAAGGATTATACACATGAGCATATACAACGGCTTCTTTTACCAAGAGCGATAAGTAATAAGAGTGAATTTACTCCATTGTTTACCATTTCTCCTTACAAGACTACTTTTTTCATTTTAAAAAAACTCACTTAGCATTTATAGCTTTTGTTATGATTTGAACATTTGTTCATATAATGGCTTATTCAACTTCATTGATTACATCTTTAATTACTTCACCATAATCCAATCATAAATAGATATTACGAGGGATAACTGAAATTAAATTTAGTAGACTACTTTATTTGTTTTAGAGATATGAATTATCTATAAATTTAGAAAATAATAATAATTATCACTTCATTCTCAGTTCATTTCAAAGCATCTCAGAGGAACAATTAAGTACCAAAATTGAGGTTTTAAGCTTATCAAGAAAACACCGAGTGTGTGAAGTAAATCAGAGCAACTCCACAAACCCTTTTGATCTACCAAATGACATTGTAACTAAAATTTTCTTTAAGCTTTCACTGAAATCTCTCTTGAAAATCAAGTTTGTTTCAAAATCTTGGCATGCATTGGTTAGAGTCCTTGATTTATCAAGTACCATCTAAATTTATCAGCTTATTATAACAAAGAAAAGAGTAGTTGGAGCTCGCAAAAGCCACTCGGTGACTCACCGAGTTAGCCTCCAGCTAACATAAAGTTTCAACGAAGTAGTCCATGGATCTAACCAACTTGGCGAGCAAAAAGGTGATTCGGTGACGCGCCGAATGGATCGGCGACAACGACCAAGCTCACCAAAAGTTCCAGAATAGTTTGATGAAGGAGCCAAACCAAAAGGTCTGAAGAAGAGCAACTTGGCAGATCGCCGAATGGGTCGGCGATCCAGACTAACTGTGCCGAGTTGACTCCGTGCTGAGTTTTTTGGAACGTATAAATTCAACATTTGAAGGAAAAAAAGGAGTTCCCATATAGTGTATTCCTGGGTTTGGAGGATTTTTACATTTTATTACATTGTTGAAAACTCTTAGAGAAATTTGGGATTAAGTTTTGAGATTGTAAGATTTTAGCTTGGATTTCAACATTTGGGTATTGCAGACTATTAGCAATTCAGATGGAAAACTTTGTCGGTAATGATTTATTGCTTTCCGCTATGCTTAGCTAAAACCCTTACCTTAGGGGTGTGATCATGTAGTCGAATACATTAATTAGTTGATGCGTGTTATTAATTGATTATTGTAATATTGTTTTGAAGTGGGTTCAATTATTTGCCATGCTTTAATTGAGGAATTGAAGTTGCAAATTTAGTTTTAGCTTAGCTGTCTATGCTTGCTTGAGAAAGAGGTAATAGAGTCAAATGATTGATTGATAGTTGTATTGATTGCGTCTTTAAAATCGAGATTGAGCAAGTGGATTTGATTGCGTCTTTTCAAATCCTGTTTAAAAGAGTTGGTTAACTAAGGATTTGGATTGTTTAGTAATGATAAGCTTGTCGAGGTTCGAGAGAACTCGTTTGAAACATAATTGTTGATTGAGATATGACTATTGTATTCCAAACCTAGCCTACCCATTGAGATTCAACAACTTTAATCAACTAGTAATTACCCATTACGTGAAATTGGCATTTGGCTGATCACATTCCTATGGTCCGATCTCTAATTGTTTACTTCTTGTGTTATGTATTCCTTGTAATAAATTGGTTACTAAATCCCCCTCATTTGATATTAATCATTGAAACTCTGTGATTTATTTTCATGTCGCGGAACCTTTACTTCTACAAATGATTAGGACACAATTTTACTTCCTAATTGAATTATTTACCATACCACTCCCTGTGAGATCGACACCAAATCTTAGTTGGGTTTATGCTTGTTAGCGACTGCTTACACATAGAATTGGATGAAGTGTAGTTTAGTTTTATAAAAAAATAGTGTTGCTGCCGGGCAGTGGTGTTTAGAATTATCTTATTGAAGTGTTTTCATGAACTAATTTTACTGTAGTTAAATTATCTTATTTTTGTTCTTTGTGATTGCTCTAAAGCAGGTGAAGAAATGAACGTGAAAGGGAGCTATGCAAGTCAACTTAGGAACAATGATAAGATCAAAAACTTGCACGATGCGAATGAAGAGTAGCTAGGAAGTGCGACTGCTTTTCGATTGCCTCAAACTGTAGGCAATGCGGTGTTTCATGTGACCAACACGATGTTCCAGTTGTCGCAAATGAAGTGTCTCTTTGGAGAGCTTGATCATCAAGACCCTCATGACCACATCCAAAAAAAATTGGACATGTGTGGACCATTCTCCTTCAAGAACATCTCCCAAGAGTTAGTCTGACTTCGTTTATTTCCCTTTTTCTAATGAAGGAAGCGAAGATGTGGTTGACCGAACTACCAAGGGAATTGATTAATTCTTGGGAGGAGCTCATTGACGTATTTTATAAAAGGTTTTTCCCAAATTTGAAGATCGTTAAGTTTAGGGATAATATTGGGAAATTCAAGAGAATTGATGTCGAGCCTATCCGTAAACATGGTTGAGGTTCCAAAAGCTACTGCTCCAATGTCCAACTTACGGGTTGCCAGACAATGTGTTATTGCAATATTTTTATTAGAATATGTACACGGTCAACCAAGGTGTTGTTGACTAGCTCGTTCAGGGTGGAATCATAAGACAACCATTTGAAATAGCGTCAGCTTTGCTTGATGAGATGAAGAAAATTAATTATGCATGGTACACAAGGGGAGATCATGTGTCTTCTGTGAATAATTGGCTTACAAAGGAACAAATGGAAAAGAACCAAGAACGGGATGTGAATATGGCCAAGATAATGACCTAAATAAACCTATTGACGAAGCATGTCATGAGAGGTTGTTACAAGGCTGTAAATGCGGTTGGTGCTAGTAGTGGTGCGAGTCCTGATGATGCAAAATTTGATTCCATGTATAATGAAGAGGTGCAGTTCTTGTCAAACCAAGTAGGGTGTTCTCACCCGAGCTATCCAAGGTCGGGCGAGAAACAAGGTTGGAATATAGATTGCAATGATGGTTGGAGAGATAGAGATCTCGAATGTTGTGACCGTGGTGCAAATTGGAGAGATAGAGATGGTGACAAAGATCGTTATGTGCCTCCTCATGAACGTTAAAAGCCAAAGGAACAAAGGATTGATCCTGAAAGCATCCAAAACGAGGATATGTTTGATCGTATCTTGAATAAGGTGGAAGGATCAAACAAGGTGCTCAAGGAGATGAAAGATGATGTCTCTTCTCTAAACAAAATTTTTATGACACACTCGGTGTCCATTAAGCAACTTGAAACATAGATAGGATCAGATTTCGGCTCATTTGAATCCAAGACCGAAAGGGGGACTTCCTAGTGATACTTTGGTAAACCCAAAAAATGAGGCATGATCACATGTCCACGTCGTACCACGATGTTAAATAAGGCGCTTTGTGAGAGGAAACCCTATTTTTACTTTTTGTTTTGAATAACGGTTATTAAATGTGCAAG
Source organism: Solanum piurae (assembly GCA_029582685.1). Classification (NCBI taxonomy): domain Eukaryota; kingdom Viridiplantae; phylum Streptophyta; class Magnoliopsida; order Solanales; family Solanaceae; genus Solanum; species Solanum piurae. The sequence continues at coordinate 7,273 of JAJOOO010015442.1, read as the reverse complement.
TTGAAATTTGAATTTTGGATAAAAAAGATATTGGATGAACTAAAGTCTATTCGATGACTCACCAAGTGGTTCGGTGAGCCCAACATTGATTGCCCTTCTGACCAACTGAATGGCCAAGTCTCTGTTAAAATCGATGGGATAAATTCTACTCTGTGCTTTGTTGAGTGGATCAGTGGTGTTATTGAGTCTCACTGAGTGAGGCACGTACTGAAGTGTCAATGGTCTTTCAACTGTTTTAAATTCAAATCTTCTCCTTATTTTGAACTGTTCGACTCTTGCATTCTTACAATCTAGTTTTAGATCATAGTTTTACTCAAATTTTTGTGGGTGTCCTCGTATGGTCAGAATCTGACGCATTACTCATCCTTGTCGTTTTTGCCTTATTGTCCTTTGTCTTTAATTGAGGTTGGTTCTCCGAATTAGTTTTAAATTCATTATTTATACTAAGCATGCTTATAAGTAGTTAGTGGGTTTATTGTGTGCCTTGATAATATGCCTAATTACTTAGTGAATCAAAATTGAAGTCAATGTTGCTCGATAAATTATTTAGCCTAAACTAGTTTGAATTTGATGTTCAATTTTGGTAAAATGTGGGTTGCATGTTGGGTTTAGTGTGGGTGAAGTCTTAGTAGCCTGATTTCAACCAAACCACTTGAATTTCCCCAATGATGGATTGGGTGACACCATTCTTAAAGATAAAGTTGTCATTTGGTTGAATTTGAATCGATTGGGGGAAGTCTGAGAACCCCCACTTAAGTTTGTGTAGAAGGTAGGCTAGAACTGTATCTAATTATATTTGAAATTGGTTTTCGTATGTTGTGCATTTAGAATTGAATTTTGGGGTGAAAAGCTGGCAAGTTGGGCCATTTGGCGAGCTTAGTCGAGCTCGTCGAGTGACTCGGCGGTTCGCCGAGTGACTCCCTTATCGCCTTCTTGACCAAATTGTTGCTGAATTATTTTGTGATTTTTGGCTTTATACCTGTGCTCGCCGAGTTGACTCAAAGACATGCCGAATTGCCTTAACCTCACCATCCTGAAGCCTATTTTTGCTACATGGTTCTATAATTTTCGGCGAGACCTCTTTTCATTGCTGTTTAGGTTCGGCGTCTGGCCGAATGGTCTTTTGTCTCGCTGTTTTGCGCTGAATTATTGTTGTGTTTTTCTGTTTCTTTCGGCGAGCCTTGTATTGCCCGCCGAATGATCTCGGCGACTCATTGAGCTATTTGGCGAGTTTTCTTTCAACTTTTTGATTTTGATACTTTGTTGACAAATTGTAATTGTATGTGTTTTTTTGTGTTTTTCTATAGATATGTCTAGACAAAAGCTTTTAGTGAGAGGTCATGCACCCTAGAAGAAGGCAAAATGGGTCGAGAATGCACAGAAAGTTACACCTCCAGGAGCTACCCGGTCTAAACCTCCCCAAGAGAATGTAAAGAGGAAAGGAAAGGAAAAGTGATGGCTAGTTTCAGCTCGAGTTCTAGCTCATTAGAAAACATGGGCATATGCTCCACCCACCTGACCACCTCTAAGTCTAAGAGAGAGGAGGATGCAATGTCCAGGACTGCAGTACATACGCCAGCAACAGAGGGGGATTTTCTCAAACGGAAGTGCTCTAAATTGTGATGTAAAGCCATGATCCAACACTCCTGACACCTCCAACACCTCTTGTAGCTCAGGCACCTTAATTACCCCCGGCCCCAGCATAGCATCCTAGATTCATGAATCGCTTAAAAGATGACGGGTTATGAACATTCTTGTGGGAGAAGTGGCTATCTACTGATGGTTTTGTGGATAGTTACCCTGATCTATGGGAGACGCTAGGCTTCCACAAGTTTCAACAGTTCTTGAAACTCCGAAACCCATATGTTTCCTCATGGGTTTGAGAGTTTTATGCAGGGTATGGAGATTTGATCCCGAAAGGGAAGAAGAAAGTTGGGTTGACGACACAGGTAGATTATGTTAAGGTGCATAGTGATAAAGTCAAGTGTTGCGAGACCGACATAAATGAATTGCTGGGCCGCAATATGATCACCATATATTCTTTGGCCGACATAATCAAGACAACGACCTTAGATGATTTAAAAGGGTGGTTGGCCCCATTGTTGAGCGATGCTACTCCTTCCTAGTTAGATGCGGGAGTGGTAATTGAGAAGAAATTGTTGAATGTCGTCGCTCGGTATTGGTTCGGTTTTATCAACAGCACTCTGATGCCCTCACAAAATGAATCAATCATTCGGCATCCAAAAGTTGCACTGCTCGGCTGCATTTTTGATCAGGAGAAGCTAAATCATGGGGAAATATTTTCCCAGGAGATGATGATGAGGGAAAAATAAAACCAAACCTCATTGCCATTTCCACTGTTGATAAGTGATCTATGCCGCTGGTTTGGTGTGCCTTCGTGGCGAAGACCGATACTGGGTGACACTAGAATCATCAATTGATATTAAGATGATTGAAGAGAAATATATGAACTATTAGGCTTATTGAGAAAGAAGGCACCGGTAGACACTTCTTTAGTGGTCGATGTTGAGGCTATGAAAGCCGACACCACTCACTCCACTCCAACAGTTAAGCCGACATGTATACTTTTTTCCTCTTCCTCTACTGCTCCTGCTGCTACTCCTATATCACATCCCCCATTGACCCAAGCCATGCTGTATAACATGGGCAACCTTACCTATTTGGCAGATGTGCGAGCTTCTAGGGTTGATGTTGTAGTCCCAAGTATGATATAGAGAGTTGTAGTTACTGCTTTGGTTTCCATTCGGGAGGTGCTGAGGGGATGGCATGAGTTGAGTACGGCTGATGGAGTAGCTTCAGATGCCCTCACTACTCGGGTTGAGGCTTGTGAGCAGACATGTGGGCAGCCTGATGATTTGATATCTTTGAAGGTTGATATTGCTGCGTTACGGCGTGATGTGGACGAGTTGAAATCAACCGACATCTCGATGTTGTGGGGTAGTGTGTAGGTTTCCGAGGATCCCAGTTCAGATATAATAGCTACTTCTAAGATCCCTCCGGTTAGTGCGATCGGAGATGTTGTTGTAGTTGATGATAGTGATGAGTCGGATGTGCCCGAGACTGATCAGGAGGAGTTAGTAGCGCATGAGCATACGATGTACGAGGACTTAGAGGATCTGGAGGGTGAGATAGTCTAAATGGTTACAACGAATTCCTTGCATGACACATCAATGATAGGTTCTAGTGGGTCTCAACCCACGGAGGAGGTCGTCGCGCAACAATCTAGTGTTGGAGGAGAGTCGAGCACTGGTGCCCAGATTGAGGCTACCCCAGTAATACAGAGTTCACCTCAGGCTTAGCCTGACAGGGTGACCTTTACTCTCCTCTATTTTTATTCCTATTTTGATACACTCAGTTTCAATTTCACTTTGAGGACACTATTAAGTTATTTTGGTGGGGTGAAGGTATCTTGATACCTATCCACTTGGTTGTATTTTGTTCTATTTTGGATGTTATTTTGTTTTTACTATTTTTGTGCTACTATTTGTGTCTGAAACTTCTCCTTATGCTTGAATGTAAATGAATGTTGATGAATGTTGGCTTTATTTCTTTGATCTCTCTCTCTTTCAATCGCGTGATTGTATGTTATTGCTATTCTCTTTTACATTTCAGTTCTTGTTATGATCAATATCGATTACTTGAATAGTGCTCTTGTTGAACGATATGTTTGGTCAAGTCCGATGAGGTGAATTTGAGTTGCATAAGTCATGTGTGAACTCTTAGCATCTCACTGTGACTAGTCGTTTGTCGAAGTAAGTCTTGTAATAATCGTTGCACGCGAGCTAAACTTGTAGAGTCATGACTGACGATTGAGTTGAATGCCTTATGTGGTGAGGTTTACTTGAAATATGTGCATAGTGATATCTAGAACTTTCCCGATTGGTCCAATTAACTAATTTTGGTGAATGAAGAAAATTATCTTAGGCTTGAAATTTTGAGAGTGAACCTAATCGTTATATCTTTGTGTAACCGCCTTGTGAGTGTGTGAACCTATCTTAGCACCATTTGAACCCAACCTTTTCTTTTGATGAAACATGAGCACAAATGACTTTGTCCTCCTCACCTAAAACCATCATGAAGCATTGGGTTGTTTGAATGGCCAACTTAGGCCAAAATCCTAATTTGGGGGTCTGGTAAGAATGAGGAAATAAATCGAGCAAGAAGTTCATGAAATCCATGCTTGGAAACTAGTGTTGAAAAAAATTGGATCCCCTCCGTATAAAAAAGAAAGAAAAGAAATAAACAATTTGTATTCATTGTGCATTGTGGAAATAAAAAAGGTGTCCGATGATCTATACAAATTTTTTGTGTGCTTTTATATATGCCAAGAATGAGTTGTGAAGATGAAAAGAAAGAAAGAAAATGAGAAGAAGTGAAATTTGAGCTATGCTTCATGAAGGTAGAAGTGACTAAGACAAAATGATCATACCTTTACCCTCAACCCAGTTACAAGCCTTTAATGACCTTTTTGATATTGCATGAGCCAAATTATGTGTTGGTTGGAAAATAAAGGAAAGCCAGTAGGTAAAATCGTGCATATTTTTCTCATTGAGAGTGTGCGAGTTTATTGTGGTTCCTTAAATTGTAATCTTTGATTGACTTAGTTAGAGCATGGAATTATTCTTGACGTGAGTGTATTCGAATACTCTTTTTGAGCATGAATTTGCATTTACAGTGAGCATTGTGAGTTTGAACTCTATTTGTTGATGCCTAGTCATAGTTTGAAACGTTTAGTGCACAATTGAACATTACATCTGTAGATTGAACCGTGTGTGCATTCATGTTGAGTCTCGAGTAGAACTATTTGTAGACATCTCTATTGGCCTGATTGATCTTGTGTTTTACTTGAGGATAAGCAAAAGTTTAAGTTAGAGGTGTTGATGAGTCGTGAATTTTGACTCATTTAGGGCTTATTATTCAATGATTCAGTGTCCTCTATGCCTATTTTATGCTTAAAACATATGTTAATCTGTTGATATGCATAAATGAAGGCATACGAGTGAGGCAAGGACAATACGATGCAAAAAGGAGCAAAAAAGCTGAAGAAAAGAGAAGTTGGAGCTCGCAAAAGCCACTCAGCAACTAGCCGAGTGAGCCTCTAGCTAACCTAAAGTTCCAGCGAAGTAGTTCATGGACCAAACCAACTTGGGAAGCAAAAAGGGGATTCAGTGATGCGCTGAATGGATCGGCGAAAAAGACTAAGCTCGCCAAAATTTTCAGAACAATTTGATGAAAGAGCTAAGCTCAAGGGTATCATGACCCAAGGTATCCCCTAGGCGTAACATGGGGTATAAGACCCCGAGATTCCCCATACAAGACACTAAGCTTTCGTCATACAAGATAATAGAATAAAGAGATTTGAAAGACAGTTTCAATATAGCAAAGTTTTATAAAGAACAACAGAAATCTAAACATCATCTCAAAGCCATCTAGTTTATAAGAGTTTATCGAGCCGTAGCCCATACATCAAGTTCTCAAAAATGAAAGAGAAGATGAAGAGAGAAACAAATCTCGATCCTCGAAATATGAGGACTCATCAACACTGCAATATTATATATGAGATTCCTAGCCACGAAAGTGCGAATTGTTAAGGTCAAACCCTACATTTGGGGAAAATGTAGGCAAGAGTATGCCTTAGTACAAACATGTACCAAGTATCATATCCACACATAAAACATTTGGAAAAATACTTAAAAGAGATACCGTCATGAGATGAAATGACCACGCTAAAACATGCGATAAAGAGTTTGACAACATGAGTCATAAAACATGGTCAATGCACATAGTCATCATCTTAAACATGTATGAGATACTTCCTCGAAGTAACCTTAGTTCATCATAGCTTTCTTGTGGGAAGTATCCTTAACCGACATATAATAACATGTGAGCTATTAATATGGAATCCGGTGTCTCCCACAATGAAAAGGGTGTCCCACTTGCCAAGTTAAGGACCATGAATATCTAGCTTATGTGGATCCATTAGCTAATGTCTATCTAGACAATCCTATATTGGCACATTGTTATGGGACATGGGTAATCACCACTTGTCCACTCGGTACTAAGCTTAACTTCCACAAAATAGTTCTTAATCATACTTATCTTTTCTTTTAAAGGAACGTAGACAATCTCCTCTTGTCCTTGCATCATGTGACATCGGCAATATCCTCTTGTTTGTCAATAGAGAACATGGGTAACAACCTCTTCCCTCAACATTAGAATAGCTCCTTAACATTGGTTCATTTTAGGTGAGAAAGGCTTTCAACCTTAAGAACCCTTTTTATCTAAGATTATCTCTTCACAATCATCCTTTCATGTGTATGGTAAAAATCCTTTGAACAATACAACAACAACAACAACATTGATACTTCACTTTCAAAATATCCTTGAAACATTTACATCAAATTCATGAGAACACGAATAATTCCATAATTCACCTTTCATAGTTCAAAACCAACTTTCAATCATCATTATCTTGAAATCATGGGTTAGACATGAGTTCATGGGAAATCCTCATAAAATCATGTAATTATCTCAATTCATGCATAAAAGTTCATAAATCAATTAGGTAAATCAACATTTAAAAGAACCCACGACATGGAAGAAAACCCTAACTCAATTGGGGAATTCTATCTTTATAAATTAGGGAATTTGGTAACTTCATGGAGGAAAGGGCTCCATTGAGTAAAACTATCATATCTCAATGCCAAAAGCTTGCCTTCAATTGACGAATTAAAGGCTTGACTTGAAATCCTAGGTTGATCTCTTCTTCTTCAATCTTTTAGAGAGAGAGATATTTTGAGAGGAAGAGTTGTTCTTCTTTTAGGAATTTGAGAGAATTATTTGCATTGGGAAATTTGGGTTAAAAACACTTCAGAATAAAATGAATTACGAATATTTACAATATTGGATAGAGGCTACAGAAAAAATAAAACTATTAGAACAATTAATGGAAAATAATTTACATGTGTACCGAAGAACCCAAGATATGTTTTATCTAGAATATATTATAAATAACATTAAAGAAATATTCAGCTTAAAACAACTATCGGAAAGATATTACGAAAAATATTATTACATTTTACCATGAATTTAGCAACCCCAAAAAATAATATTAAAAAGATATCAAGATTAAGACACTTAGAAAAAATTACTATAATAAAAATGATTAAAACAAAAACCTCACCTACCACACCACCACCTACCACACTACCACTTCTATGAATCCCCCAACTACCAGTTCCGCTACGAAAAA
>JAJOOO010015441.1:0-31384 GCA_029582685.1 Solanum piurae | reverse complement strand
TAATACATATATATTGCATACTTAATTCACTTTTAATACATATTGCAGATTTAACATAGTATTGCTATAAATGGTAATAAATAAAAAGTATCGCTAAAATCAGTAATTATTTATTAAAAGGCACTCATCCAAGTAATTTTTCCATGATATTTTACCTATGTTATTTTACCTTTTTGAATATTTTTACCCTTTTAACTTTAATACATTTTAACTAAAAAATGAAAAAATGATCAATTTATTTTAAAATAAAAAAAGATATTATAGTTTTTAAAAATTTCTGGCAACTTAGCATTACCCTTTTTTTATTATGAAAAAACAAAAAATATTAGTCCCTTCGTTCTTATTTATATTCACCAAATCAATTCCTACTTTATCATTTATATTCATCAAATTTAAAGCAATAATAAATTTTATGTTGGTGAGAGTGATAAGTTTTAAAAAGTAATGATGTGATTATTAATTTTATTTACATATGAAATAAATGGTTAGTAATTATAAATGTGAGATTGTTTTAATAAAATATTAACTTATGGGTCAAACTTTTGTATTTAAAAGTCTCAAATCATGATTTTTTGAGAATATGGTGAAATTTTAAGATAAAATTAATGTGAAATCGCATATTCAAACACTATGGTATCTCATGGCCAAACGCATACTTATTCCATGCCCTCTCACTTGTCATCTACATCGTGGATGTACTATTGGCAGTCATTAGAGCACGCGCTTCCGCGGTTGAGTGCTTTTCTCGAAAATGGTGACTTTAGGACAGATGCTTCCAAGCGGCAATGTCCCTGGGTTTAAGTGTAGGACCCTTTTGCCATCTTTCGCTCCTCCTCTCACGACTACAACTAGGTACACTCATCCTCTTACTTTGGCCAAGTTAGTTCAGGATTTCATGACTACAAGCTGACATTTTTGTGGGTGCAGAAATTTCAGTGTAAAAATGTCGATTCCGGCGACTCAAGCTTCCATAGTGCTCCCCGAAAATCGCATCATAGTGGGTTTTTTTTTCTTTTCTGTTTCTGATGGAGGTGTATTGGTTAAGTTGGGGTTGTTATGTTATATCTGATGAATTTGTTATGTAATTTGAGCAGTTAGGTTGTGGGGCTGTGTCAGTGGACTTCTTGGCTGCTGTTGCTTCTTATCCTAACCCAGATGACAAGATTCGAAGCACAAGCTTTGAGGTTCTTTGTTTTCTCCTCACCCTGTTGTTTGAACTCAGTCTCTTTTTTTCATTCTTTGCCGTAGTGAAAAGTGATTATTCTGGTAAAACAGGTTCAAGGAGGTGGTAATACTGGGAATGCTTTGACTTGTGCAGCTCGCCTGGGCTTAACTCCTAGGATTATTTCAAAGGTCTGCCTGACTGATTCTAGATAGCTTTTTGGAATTTTAGTTCTGTATGCTTCCTGTACTTTTTGATTTTCTATATAAGAAATAAGCCCATCTTAAGACTTGTTTACTGTGCAATACTCTACATAACTAATATAATTCCCACTAATACAATGTTTGATTCCGGTGGAAAACTCTCTATAATTGATAGTTGCATAACTCTTTTTGATAACTAAGAAATCGTTGGTTTGGAATTGGAGGGAGCATGGGTCCATGCCTCTATCCTACTCCCATTTGAATACTAGCTTCTCGTCAGTGGCAGAATTTGAAGTTATGACATTCTCTGAATCTACACATTCCATGCCATGTGCTTACCATTGAACCAAAGCACTGGGGGCTGTAATACCTGCATAATGTATGAGGAAACTTATGTCTTATTTTATACAGGATGGACATGTATTAGTAATTCCAAGATAAGCTTTGATATCACAATCTCTGCCTATTACTAGTCTTTCAACCAGACGACCCAGTGGTGATGCCTTTCATTATGTTTGATTGCTAAACACCAGTCTTCAGGCAGTAGCATCTATCAATCTTTTCTAATTTCCTTTTCAATTCTTAACTTCTATAACCTTTTAAAGTCCTTGAAATCTTCACTTCATCTCCTAATTCCAAGTTGTTTTCTTAGGTTGCCGATGACTCTCAAGGAAAAGGGTTACTGGAGGAACTAGAAGCTGATGGTGTAGATTCGTCTTTTATGGTGGTGAGCCATCTAGACATAGAGTGCTTCTAGAGCTAGAAAAATGATAACTTGAAGGCCTTTCTGTGTTTTTATAGTTTATTTATATATAAAAAATGGTGAAATTGTGATTCTGCCTCTTTCCGTCCTCAGACTTCTCGTTATATACTCGTCTCTAACAAGAAGTATCTGATTGCTTATACCATTTGTTTTTAATTCCAGGTGTCTGAAGGGGGAAATTCACCGTTTACCTACATCATTGTTGACAACCAAACGTGAGTGCCTTCTGCTCTGTTTACCACCATTTCAGACTGCCTTGGTGGTGATTAATTACGATTGCGATGTGATTTTCATGACATATGAATTTATAGCGGTTAAGTTTATATCCAAGTGTTAGTTGTGAGTTACTATCTAATTTTTTCTTTTAATTTCTATGTCAAAAAAATTGTATGTTATACTATTTGCTGGATGGCAGCTGCAAATTATAGCATTGTGCCATTAAAGCCATAATCGAACTAAATCAAGTCTCTGAGTACTTCTCAGAAGTGGAGCAGCGCTGCTGCCAATCCGCCATTTTTTTGGGGGTATTAGAGACTACAACATTGTTTTCTGTTCTTGCTAAACACTGAATCAGCATGTGGTTTTCTGTATACAAGTGAAAAATAAACCCAAATGTTTGTTGTCAGTCCCCAATTATAGCATCCTACCTACTACTAATCTGTAGTTAAATGAAACCTCTCAATTCCCTAATCTTGAGCTAGTCATACTCACAACAACAACTACCCAGTGTGTGAGGTCTGAGGAGGGTAGAGTATATGCAAACCTTATCGCTACCTCGAGGAGGTAGAGAGGCTGTTTCCGAAAGGCCCTCGGTTCAAGTGCATCAAACCCAAGTAAAAGATGAAGAAAACAATGGAGAAATCATAACCGTTAATAAGAAAAATGTGTAAAGTCTACAAGGAAGAAAGAAACAATTACAATAGTAAAATAGTGTAACAATCGAAACACAATACACAACATAAGTCAAGAACTACAAGGATACAACTAGTACTCCGATGGGCACTAACAAGCCTAAACCTATGCACGGCAAGACAACATTTCACCCCTACTAACCTTCTACCCTTATATGCAACCTCTACTCCTTTCTATCTAGAGTCATGTCCCCGGTAATATGAAGTTGCACCATGTCATGTCTAATCATCTCTTCCCAAATCCCAATACTTCTTTGGCCTACCTCTACCCCTCCGGGTACCCCCTGCTTTATTAACTAAAAAATGTTTTAAATTTGATAAAGAGAGTCGCCACTTAATTTTTAAAGAAAAATTAAGAAAACCAATTTTTCAAAAGATTAAAACAGTAAATCAATTGAAAATATTAAGGCGGTTCGAGGTTTGATAACCAATCTGGGCATAACAATTCGGGTATGAATTCCGCGAAGGTCGAGAACGACCTTTGTACGGTGAAGATTTTCTAGAGTGTTTCTTTCCCTCAGATGCGTGGGAAATAGAAGACACCTCTTCCCTTTTCTTCTTTAACAATCCTGAAGATCCAGACGAGGCAGCTACGCGGGCAATCTTCCCGATTCTTTGCCCGTCCTCGATAGTCTCACCAACCTTGACTATCTCTGCGAATTTTGCTCCAATGAGCAACATAATACTGTCATAATATTCTGGTTCTTGAATACGCACAAACATTTCAACAATTTCTTTTTCCGACATAGGCGGTCGGACTCTGGCGGCCTCTTTCCTCCATCTATACGCGTATTCGCGGTAACTTTCGGTTGACTTCTGTCTGATCTTTTCCAAAGAGTATCGGTCCGGAACGATCTCTACATTGTAGGCAAATCGTTCGACAAAATCCTTGGCAAATGCGTTCCAACTGGACCATTGCTTCATCTCCTGGGTAGTGAACCATTCTAACTCTTCCCCGTTCAAACTTCGGCTAAAGAGCCGCATTAACAAAGCTTCATTTCTTCCAACTCCTACGAGCCGGTCACAATAAGCTCTCAGATGAGCCAACGGATTTCCAGTTCCTCCAAAAGTGTCGAATTTCGGCACTTTGAACCCTTCTGGAAGGTCCAAGTTTGGATGGATGCACAAATCTTCATAATTCAATCTGGCGACATAATGCAACTCCTTTACAGCTTTCCTGATTTCGTCTTTTATATCCTGCTTGGACATTTCCTTCTTAGCCCTCCACTCTTTCTCCTGCTCCTCATAATGATCAAGTTTGGAACCATTAGCATAAAACTCATTATGGATTGGGATTTGGAAGGTAGGTTTTGGAGGCAAGGGTGGAGCAATGGGAGGATTTTGGGTATTCTGTGGGGCTTGGTATATCTGGGGTAATGCTTGAGGATTGGTATTCTGGTTTTGAGGGTGGGGAACATTCTGAGGATGGTTTATGTTCTGGTTTTGAGGGGGAGGGAAGGTTTGAGGGTTGGTACTTTGAGGTTGAGGTGGCGCTTGATAAAAAGTAGAGGCGTGATGAGGATTTGGGGTAGTTAGGTCGATGGTGGAGGGATTTTGAGCATGGTTGGAGGGTGGGTTCTGGACCTATTCTGTGTTTGGATTCGAAGGAGGAAAGTAGAGTGGATGTCTTCCATCCCCTGGAGTATTGACACCAAAAATTGGATTAGGCAAATCTTGTCTTCTCTGCATCTCGACCCTCATCTCAACAATCTGTTGCAGTAATTGCATAATTAACTCATTTTGCTCAACGGCATCGGGCTGAACTACAACAACTTCAGTCAGGCCAATCTCGTCATTGTTGTCAGTCATTGTTGCTTTTCCTTTCAGTGAATTTTGATTAGGGAAGGAATCTTTGGGAGCTTTGGATCTCGTAAAATAAGGATCCCCGACCAGCTTATCAACACAGATCAGTTCTAAGTACCTTCAAAAGAAAAACAACTCAAAGACAAATCTGTTAGTTTCAGTTCAGGACACATAATGCAAAATATCACGTAGAAAGCATATAAACACATAAGAGTCGCTTTGTTTGCCTAGTCCAATTTTCGTTGTCAATACTCCAGGGGATGGAAAACCTCCACTCTACTTTCCTCCTCCGAATCCAAACGCAGAACAGGTCCAGAACCCACCCTCCAACCCTGCTCAAAATCCCTCCACCATCGACCTAACTACCCCAAATCCTCATCACGCCTCTTGTTCTTATCAAGCGCTACCTCCTCAAAGTACCAACCCTCAAACCTTCCCTTCCTCTCAAAACCAGAACATAAACCATCCTCAGAACGTGCCCCACCCTTGCCTCCAAAACCTACCTTCCAAATCCCAATCCATAATGAGTTTTATGCTAATGGTTCCGAACTTGATCATTATGAAGAGCATGAGAAAAAGTGGAGGGCTAAGGAGGAAATGTCCAAGCAGGATATAAATCAGGAAAGCTGTGAAGGAGTTGCATTATACTTAAGATGTCGCCGGATTAAATTATGAAGATTTGTGCATCCATCCAAACTTGGATCTTCCAGAAGGGTTCAAAGTGCTGAAATTCGACACTTTTGGAGGAACTGGAAATCCGTTGGCTCATTTGAGAGCTTATTGTGACCGGCACGTAGGAGTTGGAAGAAATGAAGCTTTGTTAATGCGGCTCTTTAGCCAAAGTTTGAACGGGGAAGCGTTAGAATGGTTCACTTCCCAGGAGATGAAGCAATGGTCCAGTTGGAACGCACCTACCAAGGATTTTGTCGAACGATTTGCCTACAATGTAAAGATTGTTCCGGACCAATACTGTTTGAAAAAGATCACACAGAAGTAAATTGAAAGTTACCGCGAATACGCGTCTATATGGAGGAAAGATGCCGCTAGAGTCCAACCGCCTATGTCGGAAAAAGAAATTGTTGAAGTGTTAGTGCGTATTCAAGAACCAGAATACTATGACAGGATTATGTTGCTCATTGGAGCAAAATTCGCAGAGATAGTCAAGGTTGGCGAGACTATCGAGGACGTGCTAAGAACCGGGAAGATTGCCCGCATTGCTGCATATCTGGATCTTCAGGATTGTTAAAGAAGAAGAGGGAAGATGTGTCTCTATTTCCTACGCATCTGAGGGAAATAAATACTTTAGAAAATCTTCACTGTACAAAGGTCATTCTCGACCTTCGCATAATTCATACCCAACTTGTTATGCCCAGACTAGTTATCAAACCCCCTTAATATTTTTAATTGAATTACTGTTTTAATCTTTTAAAAAATTGGTTTTTTTTTTAAGTGGCGACTCTCTATCAAATTTAAAATGTTTTTTAGTTAATAAAACAGAATGACGACTCTATTGGGAAATGATGGGGAAGACGATGCATGAATTTGTTGTGTATCTTGACGGTGGGAGACGCACTTCTTCATTTGAAGCTACTACTGTGAAGACACTGTAAATTTTCTTCTGTATTGTTGGCGTTTGAAGGATGCAGGGCCGACTCTTGCCTATGAATTTTTAGGCCAATGCCTTAGGCCCCCAATTTTTTGGGGCCTCAAATTTCTATAAAAAAAATCATGTTTAATTTTTTCATGAAAAAAATTAATTATTTATAATAAAAAGTATATATATATATATATTCTTCGCTAACACTCACATTATTTATCCTTTTTAACTCCTTCTGTACTCTATTTCTTCAAATCTTTGATAGTTACAATAATATTCTGTCAAAAAAAATCAATAGCCGAAAAGTGTTGAACAAAGTAAATTACAAATATTTTTTTTATTTCTTTGTAACTTTTCATATTAAAGTAGGGTATACCAAGTTATCAACTTTTTGAATCAGATTCTATGATTCTAACTCTCATCTTTATTTAAAATTTATCAACTTATTACTTATAAAACTATATTATTGATTCATATAATAATTGTCTCAATAAAATGATGTTTTTCAATGTTGAATTGATAAAGTCTTGCTTAAAAATAATAATTAAAAAAAGTATTTGAAAAAATCATTTATAAAAAAGATATTAAGGAACAATTTACATCTAAAAATTTAGAAAAATAAATAAGTACAAATAAAATTTATTTAAATTTAGGCCTCTAATTAAAATTTCTCTTTAGGCCTCAAATTATGTTGAGCCGCCCCTGGAAGGATGCTGTTAATTCTTGCTTTGTGAACGTTGTTGTTAGCTGCTAGGTTAACGTTGTGTTCGCGCCGTCCTTTTCTGTGAACTCGTTGGGTTTGTTCGTTCTCGCGTGAGGAAGGTGAGGCGCGTCTGGTTGAGGAAGAAGATGGCAACGCGCGTCATTCTGCTCTGGGGTCGGTCACGCTTGCTATTGATGTTATTGTTGTTAACGTTGAGGGAACTGGGTTTGGGTCGGGTATTTTGATAGAAGATTGGGCCGTAATTTGAGTTCAAAATTGGATAGAAAAGTGGTCAAAATGAAATAGAAGTGGTTAGGTTTCGCAAAACACAAAATGGCTAAATGGATTGAAATTATTGCCATATAGAATTCAAAACATGTTTAGTTAATTTAGTGAATCCGGCTAGAATTCAAACACGATGAATTAATATTAATTAACAAGCTTCTTGATCTTAACGAAAAAATAAAATAATTAACTTAATTGTAAAATAACAAACTCAAAATCATAACGGTAATTTGAACTAAACTAAACTAACAAAATATTAAAGTAAAACTAAAAATCTTTTTTAAGACAATTTTCGAATATTCATAAAATATACTAATTATGTACATAATTATATGAAATATTTATTATTTAAAAAAAATATAAAAACCAACTGAAATTACTTAAAATAACTTTGAAAAATATTTGAATTTTATAAAGTTAATTATTCCAAATCGTTTGAAATTAAAGAAGCTTAACAATTAATTTCTATGGGGGAGGGTCAAAATTGGGTGTACCCCCTACAACCATGAACCAGCCTCTCGCACCTCCTCATTGGGGCGTCAACGCACCTCCTTTGCACTTGCCGTAGCTATCTTAGCCTTGCTTCCCTCATCTTGTCTGCCACAGGGCCACTCCTACCTTCTCCTTTATAACCTCATTCCTAATCTTGTCACTCCTAGTATGCCCAGTTGCCCACACATCCATTTTTTCGGTACTTTTTGCCAACTCGATTTCAATACTAAGTAAGCTCCTCATTGCATAAGTAAGAAAGTTCAGCTACAGAGGGTAAAGAGAGGGGCGTTCAGCCACTTGACGGTAAGGAGAGGGGCGGACGAGAGTTCTAATAATTCTCTTCCTTCCGGTCTGCGAGCGTCCCATCTTTTTCTTACTTGGATGAAGAAAGACAGAACCTCTCTTTTCGGCCACAGCCAGCAGTTCGCTTTCCACTTCCGAATACCAAAGAGGGGGCCAGAAGAAGATACCCAATGTTCAGGGTAGAAAGCCAGGGTTTGGTACTTTGACGAGCTGGCCACCGAGAGAGCACTGAAACGAAGAACCTAGCTAGGAATTTCCCTGCCCGTGTCTACTTCTTGAAAAACCTAAAGGGTCAAGGTAAACGTCAAGAGAAAATGAGCAAAGCTTATGCCCGGCTAATTGAATGGAGTTCCCAACAAAAAAACGGCTAACCGAGAGTCCTTGCCCGACTAAAAGAAAGGGTTTGCTGGTAGAATGGGGGTAGATAGCCTTTTTTGGCCATATGGATTGAAAACTATCCTCATCTCCGCAACATGCATCTTTTGAACATGTGAGTTCTTGACTAGCCAATACTCCACCCCATACAACAAGGACGGTCTAACCATCACTCTGTAAAACTTACCTTTAAGTTGAGGTGGCACCTGATCACACAAGACCCCAGATGTAAGCCTCCATTTCATCCATGCTGCCCCTATGTGATGTGTGACATCATCGCCGATGTCCCCCTCTAACTGTGTTGAACTTCTGGTGTTTTAGTTTCCTTATTACAGTTTCTGGTCAATGAATCGTCTCTATTGAGAAACTGGTTGAAATTACATCAAAAGCTTAACATGTTTTGAAGATGGAGAATGACATGTCTTGGATACTGGAACATCTTTGCAGCTTTTATACTAATCAAATGAATTGTGCCTAATCTCAAGCTTCTTGGGCTTGGTTATCAATTTTCCAAAATGATTCTGCTCTATTTGGGAACATATTATTTCAATATTGGTTAACAATTTATTTTTTAAGGCTAGTTAGAGTTTTTCTGTAAGTAGATGTTCTCAAAATCTCACAATTTTCTCTATACCACCATATAATTCTCTAACTGAACTGAGAACTTCTAGCAAACACCACGACCTGACATTAAGGAATCTTAATCTCAACTAATTAGTATCACATATTGATCTTTTAGCTAAATATGCATTTATCCTTGCAGCTTGCACACTGATTAAATTTTATTATGGAGGTTCTAGCAGTTTATTTTATGAAATGGGTTGCCTGTCTGTTGAAGAACTACTTGTGTTTGATGTTTCAGGAAGACTCGCACTTGCATTCACACCCCTGGCTATCCACCCATGATACCTACTGATCTTTCCCAATCAAATTTATTGTCGGCCTTGGATGGTGCTAAACTTGTCTATTTCGATGGGAGATTGCATGAAACTGCTGCTATTGTAGCAGAGGAGGTATTTTCCTCTCACGTCTCTCTTCAAGCTTTCTGAGCTCACAAAAATACTCCTATATCGAATACATTTAAAATGGAAATGAACTGCATGCTTTTGGGATTTCCAGTGCAGGCAAATAGAAGGGGTATACCCATTTTAATTGACGCTGAGAGGAAAAGGGAAGGATTGGATTATCTTTTAAACTTTGCAAGTTATGTTGTTTGCTCAACCAAATTTCCTCAGGCAAGCTATTCACTCTATAAACTACATCTGTCTAGTTTCTTGGCTGCAAGAATATGCCTTTTGAATGAGTTGGACTGTCACTAATTTTCATAAAGAAGAATTTGTAATTTTGAGCAATGTCTTCTAGCATGGGCTGCCTGATTCAAATTGTGGTAGTATCTTCCATGAGATAGCACTATTGATAGTATTGACTGGTTTCATGGTTTTGCTGACAGCATGATCAACTGTGGATGCCTTCAATCTTTTTCTGATATGGAAAAGAAAATATGTTCAACCTAGGTTCAATTTTAGATTGGGATAATTTCCTATAATTCCTTGTTAATCTTTGTCATGAACCTTTAATGCAGGCCCGTGAAATGATTTGACTTCCAAAATTAAATAAGATAAGGGGATATCAAAAGAAAGGGAGTCTCACTAATTCTTTTATTATCCAGTGAAATGTCCTCAATGTTATGGTTGTTAAGTGCAATCGAAAAACCAACAAAGGAAAAATGAAACAGAAAAAACCGTTTTATGTTGGTTTGATGTTGTTAATCAACCGAAATAGTCTCTTTGTATTTTTTAAAGGAGAAATCGGCTCAAATTTAATCACATATACCCCGACTCAATGTTATTAATATCACTCAGTCAAGTTCTTAGTATAGCGGGCTATTCTTCATTATTCAGGCGATCCTATTCATTGTTGGACTATTTAATGCTAACCGTCAACCTATTGAAACCCCCCTTTATCCTAGCTTGAGATTGGTTAGCAAAGTTAAAGAAAGTACACAGGAACTTCTTTATCTAAAGAAAAGAAAGTACAAACACTTATAGAGGTTATTTAGAAGATCACTGTGGAAAGGATAGAGAAAAGTTCCCTGAGGAGGAAGGGAATTAAACATGTTCTTTTATGAAGAGAAGAATTTGATGAATACGGAGGTGCCATGTGGGGAAGGGAGTAACTATTAGTCACCACATTTACTAAGCAAAAATGAATCTGTAAAGGTCTTCGTTTTTTTGGTGGTAATAATTGTGATAAGGCTGGGATGAGCTATCTTAATGGGATTTTAGCTTGTGGTGGCTAGCGTTTGCTCAACTCTTCCAATCTAAGGTCTTTCCAACTTCTGAAATGAGAAGAGAACTCGGAAAAAAAGATCATGATGAGACCTCTTCGGAATCAAGAGGGCCTGGCGAGTCCTCAGGAGAAAGCACCTAAGCATGACTGTAGCTGGGTTTAGGTAATAGAAGTTTCTTGAGTTGAGTTTGTACGCAGTAACTGTGGATGCGTTTACTTCGGCTCTTCAGGTGTGACTACTCAGATGGTAGGGTATGATCGCTGAAGTAAAGAACATTGCCTAGTTCATAAAGTAGCTTTAGAGGTAACAAAGTCCCATGAATTTGCTAGAGTCGTACAGTTCTTTTAGCTGTAGCATGAGGACCCTTCAATAAATATGTAGGTGAAAAAATTTAGGCTACTACAACTGTAACTATCTCACGGGAACAACCCACACATTTGATTTAATGATACACAAAGGGGCATACTGACTGAAAATTACATGTCAGAAAGCATTTTACTAGTCACTTACAAGAAGGTTTTGAGTTATTTTACATATAAATCAGGTCTGGGTTCTGTGATGCTCTCTGATAAGGCAACAGTGTTTTGATTGACTTTCAGGAATGGACTGAGGCTTCTTCTATTCCGAGTGCCCTTGTTTCCATGCTCTTAAGGTTGCCAAAAGTTAAATTTGTTATTGTGACATTGGGTAAAGATGGTTGCATAATGCTACAAAGGACTGAAATGGGTATTTAGCAAAGTTTTTGTTTCTTCTTTTTTTTGATCAACTTTAATCACCTGTACACATCAATGAAGTCTTCTAAAAGATGGCGCAGAAAACTATGCAACATTTTATATGCATCCTACAGAAACTTCAATACTTTTGCAGACAATCTCCTCCCTGAAGAAATGGATGTCGAAGACCTGTTTGAAAAACTGAATCTGGAGAAAGACACTAATGCAACATTGCCTGCATGCATATCCTCGGTATTTCACTGTTCAGCTAATCCTTTAACATACCCCCCACCCCACCACCAGCCTTCTGCATTTCTTGTTTGGATTTCTCAAGTCTTGTATATGTATAAAATTGTCTATATACCCTTTACCCCTTATAACTGTACATTATTTGGTCTTCCTACCGTTTGATCCTTTTAGTCAATGTTGAATGCAGTCAGGTGGTTGTTGTGCCTGTGACTGCAGGTTTAGAATTTTGTTTATCTGCTGCTTATGCAATTTAAGATGTCAGTTGCGTGGAGATATGATTGTGGTATATTAACTTCAGATTTTACGTTTGTACGGCTGCAGAATGTAGCAAAACTACATGCAAAAGGGATAGGGACAATCACCGGTAAGCTACTTGTGGGGACAGCTGAAAGTATACCTCAAACAGAACTAATTGATACAACTGGTGCTGGAGATGCATTTATTGGAGCAGTTCTTTATTGTATGTATTTATCCGACATAATCTATTTTAGTCTTGTCCCTTGTACTGTGATCCCATAGCTTTCCAACGCGCTGTCTTAAATGTTAAGGGCTGGATGTCCCTCACCTCCATTGATCTCCTTTCTTGTTGAAGCTAGGTGCAATTTGTTAATTGATTCTTCAATGTGTTAGTGGTTCTTCTAGCATCTTGTGTTAGAATAGTTAGTGTTCTATGCCAGTATTTGAGAGAGAAGGAAATTTGTCCCTCATTGGTAAGATAGAAGAGGTTCTTTCGCATGTTTGTTGTGTAACACTCCCCATTTCGCGTTGATTTGTTGTTGTTATTGCTCCCATGTCTGTATCCCCTTTTTTCAGACTGTTTGTCACGTCTTCGTTAGCCAGGGTCTATCGGAAACAGCCTCTATCTCTATTTGGTAGGGGTATGGTCTGCGTACATTCTACCCTCCCCAAACCATACTTGTGGGATTACACTGGGTATGTTGTTAGTGGTAAGATAGAAGAGAGTAGAAGTGTTTAGAAACACTTCTTGTCTTGGTTTGAATAATTCGAGGGAAGTTTTGGAGGGAAACCAAAAGCTTGGCTATATTATTAAATAGTCAAAGCTGGGCATTAGGCACTTGAGAAGTAGCCCAAAATTAGTAACATTTCTTAGCCACCTATCAGTTTTTAAATTTGTTTAATTTAAAACATTTTCTTTTTAAACTAATTATGCTAAATGTTTTTTGAACAGTTTTTAAAACTCAAAATATGTGACTGTTAATTGTAAAAGGTGTTTGTTTGTAAGGGTTGAGTCAGTCAATTCCAGATTCCTTGAGGTATTATAAATGCCCGTATATTCTCCAAAACGAGATATACATCCGAATTCATCTCTTCTTCTTCTCTTTCTGTTCAATACAAATCATAACTTTTGTTCTTGTAGGAAATTCGAGTTAATATGTCAAAAACTCGAATTTCATTGGCTATGTAAACTCATGGAGGAATTCTGCCATCATCCTTGCAAGTTGCAACAACATAAGTGGGAGGCTTAAATTCCTTAAGAACAGTGTTATACTATCAAAACCAGTTCATTTATTCCCTGTTTCTGGAATTTAACTTCTAACATCTTGTTGAAGATCATACCATTTTGGTCACTTTATGTCAATATGCATGATTTCCATTTGCTCTCGTACTGGGTTACATCTCATGACTCCTATATTACACATTGCAGCTATCTGTGCCAACATGCCACTGGAGAAAATGTTGCCATTTGCTGCTCAAGTGGTTAGATATTTTGTTTCCCTGGACTATGTTTTTTCCCCACCCAGAGAGGGTTGAGGGTGTAACTGATGCAAGAAAAGACTAATCTTCTATTTTGTGGATGAATTGCAGGCAGCTATTAAATGCAGAGCCTTGGGAGCTAGAGCTGGTCTTCCGCGTTCCACAGACCATCGCTTGTCACCTTTTTTAGTCTAGAGAGCCCAAGGGATGGCCATGTTCTTACTGTTATTGAAAATGGTAGCAAAACTGGTTATCGTCTTGGGCTCTTTCTTATTGTATTTTTATCAGGGTTTCTGTGGACCGACATTCTACTTCTTGTCTTAGAGCATCTGCCCTGAATTGTTTATTGGTAATGTTGAAGTCTGTGTATGTATAATCTAGTGTCACAAGCTTCTTCTATAGTTCCTTTATATGTCTGATGGAACTGTTTGTTCTTGTGGGTCTCAGTTCTGCATCTTGTCCATCTTCACTATTCCAAACTAATTGTTTTTACAGTTGCTGGAGAAAATTTCATTTTTAAAAGATCCAAATTAGTTGGACTAGTGAGGTTTCTGATATTTGAATGGTTAGACAAACAAACCAAAGGAAGACTTACTAGCATGCAAGATTCATATATGAAATGCAGAAAAGATGAAAAAACATAAATTTTCCTCCATTTCAGCTTACTGACTTTTTTTATAAAAAAAATTGGGATGTTAATATTGTTGTGAGTTCGAGTCACCATGGGAGCAAAAAGGTGGGAGCTCTGGGAGGGAAGGGGTTAAAAGAAAACATTACATTATAGATAAGTTTAATCACCAACATGTCTGGCTTCCTCTATTTTACTGTCTTTTTCATCAAAAGAGTATTCAACCGTTATGACCACGAGGAAGCCTAATGGAATTGATTAAATTGTTATAAATACTAGTACTGGAAAAGCATGACTGCATATTTAATGAATCTGCCATGAACAGAACACCTATAAGAATTGAATTGATGGAACACAATAGATTTAGAGAGAGAGGTAACAGAAAGATACCTTAGATATATCACAATGCAGCAGAAGTAAAACAAAACAGACACAAGGGCATTTCAAATCCAAAAACCAAATCCTAGTCTGATCCTACAGTTCACAAAATACTACATGCCCCACTAATGACTTCTAAGATTTTACAACATGCTATCTGCCCTGGTAGGCAGCCTCTTCAAGAAACATACAGCACTAGATGGCAACCTGTTCCTGAACCTAGGTGGTCTCAAATAATACAAACCCCAAAGAGCCACAACCCATTTGATTGGCACCAAGTAGAAACCAAAGGCAGCAAAGAAGCAAAATATTACAAACAAGAATGTTGCTCTTGGATCCCTCCAGCTTAACAATGCCTGGAATCTTTCCCCTTGAGTTGCCATATCACCAACCACAGTCTGAATCCTACCAGCCACACTCCTCAGTCTATCATATCTCATTCGAACGATTTCTGCATTTCTGCTGGTAGGGAACGAATCGAACTCCTCATCTAGTTCATCTGGATATACGCTCTCTGCATATGAGAGTCGAGTGTCCATATGAGGAGGGTGGCGTGGGCGTGACCTATAACGCCATAGTCCTACTGCAGCCAAGTTGAGTAGGACACAAGGGATGATGAGCTCCGGCACCAATACAAGAATGGTAAAGGCAATCAATGCTAATGCAGAGTGCACTGGCTTATGCCAATTGCGCGCAGACTCTAGAAACCTGCTCATAATAACAAACCAAGAAACCACATTTGTTAGCCTAAAGAAATTTGCTTTGCTCTTTCTCATGCTCCACATATGAGAATCATGATCGAGCATGTACTCCACCACTTCTCTTCCCAAAGGTGGCTCGGATCGGCTAAGCCTTGTTGCCACCACATTCATAGCCTGATGCCTCAAGCTGTCCAACTGACTTACAGACAAGGGCTGAACATAATGCATCTTTGGAAGCAAAGGCATTGTATACATATGAAGCATATTCACCATATTAGCACATGAAAACCGGACAGCCAAATGAAGCTCTCCCATTTTTTTCACCCCAGAAGGATGCAGCATCAAGAGTGGATATGCATGAGTATAAACTCTATCTGATTCAAGAGTTGATAGCCTGATCCTAACCTTCCCAATCCGAGAGTCCCGATTTCCAGCCACAGGGTTAGCCATATTCTTGTCTACACGAGAATTATCAAACACCCCAATAGTGATGACAGTGCAAGGGTCAAAGACTTCCCAAGTATATTGCTCATTCCATTTAGGAGATAAGCTGTCCACCACTGTCCTAGTTCGGACCCATTTCTGCCCATACTTTGCAACACAATACGCATCTACAGACCCACCCTTGCCTTCTTTCATTTTCATTGGCACGAGATTGGTAGCTCCCAAAACCCCAACCTCGAGAACTCCAATGTGGGGCTTCCACAACTGTTTTGCTGTCGGCCTAACATCACTGCTGTACATTGTTGTCTCATCAAGCACATGGTAACCTCCATCAAGTGAAGCACGGAGGTGAATCCGCGAGGCAAATCTAACCACAGCTTTGGGATCATTTGCATTGCTCAAATGAGTATCAAGATTGAACCACCTCGAAGTCACTGGCTTCTCGTTTAGTCGCCTTTCTAGGCTTGAAACAGGCAAAAGAACCCTCGCCACTACTTCCTCTCTGTTGGGAGCAAGTCTGTCCTCGATAGAAACAAGCAAGAAGTCTTCAAATGGCTCAGCAACAACAAACATTAAGTCCTCATTCCAGAAAGGATTTGTAAGGCTTCTAGTAGCAGCAGGCGGAGAAACTCTAGTCCTCAGAACCTGATTCCCAACTTGAACTTTAGCAAAAAGTTCAGGGTATCTCATAATTGATGACCCTTTCTCCCCCATAACAATATCTTGAGCTTCAATAACCCCAACGCGTAAATACCAAAGCTTAGGTGACAGATACACTTTAGACTTGATAGAACACAAACCATCAAAATGCACATTTGCTGCTTTAGAATGCCAAGCCTCAGCAAAGGCTTCATCAGCTTGAGTACCAAACCATATGGCAACCATAAGTTCAGCACCTTTAGACTTATCACCTTTCTTGTCTTCCATTCTGTACCATTGTGGAGCCAACTGACTATCGGGCGGAACTCGTTTAGGCACCTCATTCAAATCAAACCAAACACGACCCAAGAAGTCATCTTTGTTATTTTCCTTCACAAAGATCTCCACCACAGAGGACTGTACACTATCTTTTGAAAAGGCAAAAACTTGGTCCCATTCAGCATGATTTGAAAAAACCCTTTTAGTAATTCCTCTATAGTTACCAAGTTTCACCTCAGCTACAAGCTCACCACCACCCCCAACACCAAAAACAGAAAAATCCTTAGCCTTTACAACTCTAACATACAAATACTGCATTTGTTCCACCAAGTCATATGTTGAGCTAGTCTTGTCCTTACCACCAAGATGTGGACTTGTCTCCTTCAGAGAAAACTCACCTTGCCCAGAAGTGTACAAACCAACCCCACCACCACCATGACCACCTCCACCAGTCACAGCCGGAATAATAGGTCCAGGAACACTAGTAATAACAACAGGCTTAATATCACCTGGAACTGACTCCACTGGCTTTGAATGGTTCTGGTTTTGAAAGTTTACCTGTTCATAAAAGTGTTATTATTTTTAATAAATTACTAAACTTTTAAAAGGGGTGTGTTAAAACATGATATAATAAGTAAAAAAAAATCAATTCTTTTTGTCTTTAATAGTTCAAAATGAACACAAAAATTCAAGATTACCTTATTTTCTTGACCCATTTGAACCACCATGTTAGTTCCATTTGTCTTTTGCTGCTGCTGCAATTTCTTGTTCTTCTTAGCATTTGGGGCACCAGAAGACACCACCCCTCCACCACCAGCATTACCCTTATCAGTTATAACTTGTTTCACTTGCTCTGTTGTAGATAAATAAATCTTCAAACTCAACTCACCACGTACATGAGAAAAAAGACTCCTTTTATCAAGTGTATAAAGCTGCGCTACTTCTTCCCCTTCTTTAGCAATGCTTGACCCAGAAATCCGAGCTCGACCCAGAAAATTTCTGCTTGTGTTCGACCTTTTTTCGTTGAAAACATTCACTTCAATCGTCCGATAAGGAAGATCAGCAGCATCATTTACATGAAAAACAAGCTTTTCATTCCATACAGGGTTTAAATCTCTCATTTTTACTTGTGTTCTTTGTCTCTGATTCTCAAACTCAACTTCTACAAATGGTGATGATGAACCTTCACCATCTTTTGGCATCAAGTTATGTGCTGCCACCACTTCTACAACCAATTTTTCTTTACCATTGTTCATGGCTGATGAAGGCAAAAAAAAAAAAAACAGAGAGAAAAGAGACAGATAGGAAAACAGAGCAATAAGATTATACAGCAGTGAAGTGACTATTTAGAGAGAAGCAGAAGGAGGGGGTGGGGTGGGTAGGAGTAGGGGGTGGGTGTTTAGATTACAGAGAAAGAGACATGGATTTAGTTGCCTTAAATACCAAGAAGCCTTCTTTGTTTTATTGGTTCATAATAAGGTGGAACATCAAACACATTCTCTTTTTCACTCAAAAATAAATATTATTTGCTTTATTTGAAATTTTTTTAATTAAAATTGTGTTTGGATATTTTTTATTTGAAAATATATAATGTATTTTCTTAAATATGATTTGTACTTTTCAATTTCTAAAACTAAGTAAAATGATCTAATTTGATTAATTTATATGAAATATTCAATTAAATTTGCTCTAAAAGAGTAATATCTCAAAACATATATATCACATATTAAATTTCATAAACGAGTTACTACACACTATTTCAAAAAAAATTCACTTTATTTGGATTGAAGTTGGAGTTATGTTTGATTATAGTTTCTGCATGTAATATTTGTTTGTTTGAATGTATTTTTCTTTTAAAAATATGAAGTACTATGATTTAAAGTTGAAATATAATTTAATTGAGGTTTTTTTTAAAAAAAATAATAGAGTAAATATTAAAAGAGAAAAATAAAGAAAGTCAAAATAAAATTTTAGATTTTTTCAAATTTCAAATATAACTTTAAGTTATATTTCAATATTTTACTGGTCAACGTTGTTTGTCAAATAAAATAAATAATTTTCCTGAAATGTTATAATAGTCATTAAGTGGATTATTATAGTAATATGATAATGGCTATTCTATTATTTTTTTTAAAACTCAGATTTTGTAACGTCTATATCAAGAATTATGAAATTACCTTAAGTACCAAAAAAACACTTCCTTGGAAGATGCAATCACAAGCAAATGAAGTTTTTTCTCGATATTTGAATGGTATAACTCAGGAAATTTTTTGAATATACCAAAAAGTAGTATATGGTCAAATGTGTGGACAATATGTATACATTTGCCCATATTAAAATATAATTCAGAAAATATGGTTGCAAATGAAATTTCAACTTTAATTTTATTTGGAAATTAATTTAGAAAAATATTGAATAATAATAATAATAATAAATAGTACTTCCTTTATTCCATGTTAAGTAAATTTTTTAGGCTTTTTTTATTGTTCAAAATAATTGAATTGTTCAAAGTTCAAGATGAATGTTTGAATTTTTTTTCTTCGTATTTGTCATTTCCTTTAATTAAGTTTTATATTTTTTAGGAGATAAATTGCAGTACGTATAAAGTTATATTTATGATTTACAAAGGATAATGGTGTAAAATATGATTTAAATTATGTTCCTGAATATTTTTTCTTAATAGGTGTGCATTGCCTCAGAAATTCACTTAATATAAAATAGAGGAAATTAAGGAAAAATTACAAAAATCTCACCTTTTAATTTACTTATTACCATTATCCCCTATAAGTTTTATAAATTTCCAAAATCCCTCATTTTCGCGCATCAGATTAGTATATCTCGCGCATCAAATTAATGTATCAGCGCTTATATTATTATATCTCGCGCATCAGATTGGTGTATCATATATAAAATGTACATCAGATTAGTGTATCATGTATAAAATATACATCAGATTAGTGTATCGTGTATAAAATGTAATGTATCTTACTTAACAATTAATGTATCTCGCGCATCAGATTAATGTATCAACGCTTATATTATTGTATCCGTTTTGAGGAATTTCTGTAATTATAAACTTTTAAGGGATAAATTGTAATTTCGTCTTAAAAGTATGTGATTTCTGTAATTTGCCCAATATATATTAGCTTGTGAAGCCCCTAACAAAATTGATTGATGGCCCAATAGTAAGGAATGGGTCGTGGAAATGTTTTATACACTAGAGTTGTGGGTGCTAAAAAAGTGTCCTAAAATTTAGAACCCCCAAACTCATATGTCTGGCTTCGCCTTGCTCCTATTTAGTTAGTTTTAAATTAATCCACTAATATGATTATTTTGTCATAATTAGTGAAATAAAGTTATATTTTGTTTTTTTCTTCTCGCTTTCTTTCCTTTTATCCACTCATCTTACTTGATTTATATTAACTTGACACAATTTCTAATTATTTTTTATCAGAGGTGTATTTACTAAAATAATTTTATTAATAATATTTTGAAATTCTAAATTTAATTACAATTACTAATTTATATAGTTATTATGTACAAAGGATAGTACATAAAGAAAAAAGAAAAACAATCTTGGTCGCAAAAATAAACAAGTAAAAGAATATTTTTATTTTAATATGAAAAAAAAGACTGATATAATGAAACATATGGAGTATTTCATTTTCTCATTTCATTATTAATCGAATATATTCGATTTCAAAATAATTTTGAACTATTTCTCAACCACTTTTTAAAAAAAGAAAAAGGTTAAAGATATCTCTGACTTATTGAAAACAGATCGATTTAACCATCTATTATGTTTTTGGTTTTAAAAACACTTATTCTTATGTTATTTTTTTAATATTGCCCTCCAACTATCAAAATAGCTCAAAGAATACCCTTTTTACAAATAATTACTATAAAATAATTTAAAAAATAAGTCAATTTTATTGTGATCTATTCAAAATATGACAATTCTACCCTCTTTTTTTTTTTAAATATTAAGGTGGGGTTGAATGTGAGACGTATGATAGTATATAACACAATAAGTAGTGCACATACTCTTCATTTTAACAAATAAAAATGATGACATAAATTTTGTTTTTTTCATCTGATTCCTTATACATTAGGTATGAGTTTTTATTGCTAAACATAATATCACGTACCTTTTCTTACATGATTATTTTAAATTTATTTTTCTATAGTAGTAATAATTAATTTGTATTACTGATTCTAAGAATGATATGATAAATGAAATCAAATTCGATTATACCTTGATAGATTATTACTTATCATAACTTTAAGCAATCTCAAGTTTAAGTCGAGACTGGTATAATAATTTTAAAATAAAAGAGTAAAATAAATATTTAATTAAAAATTTAATATAGGTAATCAAACTTTATACTATAAGAGATAAAATAAAACAAACGCATTTAAAATAATTTAAGTAGCCCTTTTAATTAGAATTTTTGAAATGCTCCAAATTCCAATTAACGGATTGTAGTCCTGACCTTCTTTTTTTTTTCCATACAGAATCGTAAGCTTAGATGGTCACTCAATTTTGAATCATTGACCAATATCATAATCACTTAACTTTATTTTGTCTTTCAAAATTCGTTTAGCTTTGTCAAATTAACTTTCATGATCATTATTTTCAAAAAAGATAATTTTTTATTCTTACATAATGATGTGGCAACTATGATTTTTATAAATATTTTAAAAATTAAAATTAATAATATAATTATTGGGTTCTCAATCAAATTATTTATTATTATTATTATTTTGTTCTTTAATTTTTTTTTTGTTATTCTTCATTAATCAAATTTAATAAGGTATTATGAATATTTTAAATATATCTTGAGTAATGTCATTAATAAAAAAAAAATTGTGTCTAATAAAATAACAAATTTAAATTTAATATTCAAAAAACACCTTATTATGAAAAATAACGAGAGAAAAATAAATAAAAATTACAAAACTACTAGGACAAGATGATATAATTAGTTATAGGAAACATTATTTGACTATCTGAGTATATCAATTATAGAAAACATAATTTGACTATTTGAGTATAAGTCGTAACATATCTAAAATATTCATACTCAAGAAGACATCTTATTAAATTCGATTAACAAAGAATAACAAAAAAAAATAAAAAATTAAAGAACAAGAAATAATAATAAAAATTTGACTGAGAACTCAATAATTAATTATCAATTTGAATTTTGATATTTTAAAAAAATAAAATTACAGCCGACACATTATTAAATAAATGTAAATATTATATTTTCAAAAAAATGAGGATGGAAACTAATTTAATAAAAATTTAATGATATTTGAAAAATAAAACAAAAAAATTATAATAGTCAATTATCCAAAGTTGAGGAATTTGACGACGTTCTGAGTAAACAAATCTTAATGGAGAGCAAAGCAAAACTAATTCCACGCATTATTACAGAGTGTGTGGTGGAAAAATTAGAGTGATTAGCAACGTGTGACAAAAGCCAACAAAGAATATGATAAGTATATTGTGAGAACAATGAAAAAAAAAACTTATGGTTCAAAA
The DNA here is from genome assembly GCA_029582685.1 of Solanum piurae. Classification (NCBI taxonomy): domain Eukaryota; kingdom Viridiplantae; phylum Streptophyta; class Magnoliopsida; order Solanales; family Solanaceae; genus Solanum; species Solanum piurae. Next base: position 9,202 of record JAJOOO010015441.1, on the reverse strand, counting down.
TTTGTTCACGATTATTTACACGAATTAGCTCAAACTTATCAGTTAAATTTTTTCATGTATTTCAAAAAATTATAAGTAGTATAATAGTTGAAATACTAAAATTAAGCATTCAGTTTACATTGTTTAACTCAACTTCTACAATTGGTGATGAAGAACATTCACCAACAACTTTTCTTTGTCATTGTTCACAACCGATGAAGACAAATGTAATGACATATAGTGTAATAATGAAAAAAATTGAACGATACAAAAATTAAGATCAACTTTATGGATTAGTAGTGTTTGTTAAGTTTGTTTAGGAGCCACTAAGTTGTTTCCTAAGCATTTTTTAGGAAGATAAACATGCTCTTTTATTTAGGAAGTTTTTTATTTAAGGATTCATGTAACAACAATGTAATTGGTTGTATCAATACAAACTACTTCACGTACATATTACTTTTGTTTGTTATTGTTGATTTATTTCATTTGGTATTAGAGCAGTCATTCATAAAGCTTGTACAAGGAGATGACCTAAAGAAACAAAAAAAAATAGTTGGAAAAAACTAAAGTACATTTTATTGGTTCGATAAAGGAGTTTATCATCTTGAATAGTTTCATGCTGTCTTGCCAGATGCAATGCCAAAATTTTCTAATACACAGAGTTCCGGCAACAAAAATAGAAGAACGATTTTCATCGAATTGTAATTCTATGACTAAAAGAATTAAGCTTCCCAATTTCCAAAGGAACACTCTCCTCAAAGTTATTATTATGAATCAACAAAATTTTAAGTAATTGCAGGTCTCCTATTTCTACTAAAATTGTTCCAGTCAAATTATTATCCCTCAAGTCAAATGCTTCTAGCATTCTGCGTCTTTCGAACTATTAAAAAATGGTTCCCTAAGAGCACGAGTGATCTCAAGTGAGTAAGATTTCTAACTTTGATGTCAGTGTTTTTTCCAAAGAATATCTGACTTAACGGATTCGGGCGCTTCATCCAATACTAAGCGTCCACGGTCATTCAATAGTAATATAATCCAATCAATGTTTGGGATCGTTCCCACAGGGAGTAGTAATTCCTTCAAATTCAATAATAAATGTACAATGACAATCTCTTCAATCAAATAATTTTTGCACAATTAATGTTCAAATCTCAAATTTCGGATTTTAACTACCAATGCAAATTTACACTTCAACACAAGCAATCAAATATTAGAGTAAAACTTGGGGAATTGATCAGCCAATTATTGAATCTCAACGAAATGGATAAATGTTACTGCTCATAATGGGATAATTTGTTGTGGGTAGGTCAAACCATATATAAAGTAACTTTCTCTTGAACAATTACCTTTTCTATGTTGAATTCTCTCGAACTTCAACACCAATCAAAAGAGGCCCAACTCTTTACCCTCATCAAATCCACTCTCTCGAGCTGGATACAAAGGAAGGGTCACTTGTTTCACTCTCTCGAGCTGAAACCAAGGAAACCCACTACTAAGGACGCTAAGATTGCCACCTTGGTTCCACACCTCTCTCTCGAGTAAGTGCACAACACTAAAATTGATAAATGAAGTAGCGCAATTCAACCTCAAAACACAGCAACAATTTAGACCCACTTCAAATTAACACCATTCTTTACAACTAGCAAACACCCACTAAGAAAATTCAACAATTGGCTTCATGATCAAAACCCCAAGAAAAAGGGTTTTAGCCACTCATTTCAAAAATAAGAAGATCAAAATCAATTATCACTCCCATAGTTGGGTACAAAATGAGAATTATAGATGAAAATCAATTGATAATCTCCTCTCTTACAAAATCTCTCTCTAAATCTTGCTAAAAATCACTCACTAAACCATTTGGTAGTATTTTCTCTCTAAATAAATCTTTCCTCACTTTCTGAATGAATTTCTCTCTCTTGCCAAAACTAATTTAAACAAGTCTGAAGTGTCACTGCTCAGGACTATTCGGTGAAGTAAGTCGGGTATCGCTGACGGATCGGCGAATCGCTGATTGCTCTTCATCTCGCCTTCATTTTTTACTTTTTCTTAGTCTGGCTATTGTGACTTTAGGTGATCTAGATCGGGATCGCCGAATGACTCCGCGATTCTACCTTTGTCCTTCCATCTCGCCCATCAGCACTTGCTTGAATCTTCTTTCATACTTTTTGACGACCTGGTTGTTCTTCGCCGACTAGATCGGCGATATGCCGAATATAGTTCCTGCTCGCCGAATTTGCCCCCATTTTAGCTTCAACATTCTGTAACTTTAGGCGATTTGGCGATTCGCCGAATGATATTGGCGACTCGTCGAATGACATCATCGATCATCAGGTCTTCATTTTTTCATTCCTTAGCTTTCTTTGTTCCTTTTTGCCTAATAGTGTTCATGCTTTGTCTCTAACTCCAAATACCTGAAACTCAAGGGTTTTCATCAGTTATTGAGACAAAATATGCATTTGAGGACACTAAATCTATAAAAAATAAAGCCCTAAAAGAGTCCAAATCGTGGACTCATCAACATCTCCAACTTAAACGTTTGCTTGTCCTCAAGTAAAACTCAAGTTCAGCAGTTCAAAAAGGATGTCTCAAACAGTGATACACAAAACTTTATCATGAATGCACACAAAAAGTCTCAACTTACTCATGCACGGATCACTTGTGCACTCAAAGTTTCAAGTTGTGACTCACCATTATCAAAGAATCTCAAGCTCACTATACTTGCTACAAATGCAAGTTCAAGCTCAACAAAGGTATTTAAATACCCTCACACGAAGAATGATTCCATATTCACACACAATGTTTCAATCATTTAAGGTTCCGGAATCAGGATCAACATTCACACTCAAAAAGATAAACACAATGCATGATTTCACCCATAGGTTTGCTCTTATTTTCCAATTGACTTTAACTTCAACTCATTCAAGATCAAAAAGGTCTTTTTCAAGGTTTGTATTGGGGCTGAGTGTAATAGTATGATCATTTAGGCTTATAGGCTGAAAATCCTCATGAAATGTGATATGAAAAACACCTTCTTTCCTTCTCTTTGTCAATTTTCTCTTGCATTAATCGAAAATGAAAAAGAGAGACTTGATCCTCTTGGGTGTACCATGCTTGGTTTATCCTAGTAATGTCATCCAGAAGAAACGAAGCTACCTCAAATGGTTGTAACATTATTCCTCCTCGTACCAATTGATCAGCCACTCCTTTATTAACCGAATCTTGACTCTGGTAGAAATATTGAAGTAAAAAAATAGTTTGGTAGCCCATGAGTTGGGCATTTAAGTAGGAGCTTCTTGAATCTCACCCACGTTTCATGGAAGGGTTCCCCCTCCCGTCGTTTGAAATTTTCAATTTCGTCTCTAAGTTTCATCATCCTTGATGGAGGAAAGAATCTTGTGTTAAATGCTACAACCAACTCCTTCCATGATATGATGGAATTGTTTGGTAACTCGGCTAACTATTTACTAGCTTCTCCTGTTAAGGACAGTGGAAATAACCGCAACCAAATTGACTTTTGAGACACATTTTTGAATGAAAAAAGGTTGCAAACCTCAGTAAAGTTTCTCACATGCTCATGCGGGTCTTCATGATCTAGCCCTCCATATAGTCCCCTCATTTGGAGAAGATGAAGAGTTGTGCTAGTGACTTCAAACATCGCATTCTCATCAGTTTGTGGGATGCAAATTGCACCCATCCCACCTGATTGAGCTGGGTTGTAGACACTATTGATGTCGTCTATACCCTCTCGATGACCTGCTTGGTTGTCATTCATATCTTCATCACTCATAATCACTTCTATGTAGTCCAATAATACCTACACAAAGCAGCCGAAGCTACTTCAACTACAACCAATGAATTTGAGAATGTCAAATCTTCAATTAAAGAATTCTAAGTAATGCTACTCCCCGGCAGCGGTGCCATTTTGAATTGACGTATCCGGGCGCTTCATCCAATACTAAGCGTCCACGGTCGTTCAATAGTAATATAACTCAACCAAGGATTGGGATCGTTCCCACATGGAGTAGTACTTTCTTCAAATTCAATAATAAAAGTACAATGACGATCTCTCCAATCAAACAATTTTTGCACGATTAATGTTCAAATCTCAAATTTCGGGCTTTAACTACCAATCCAAATTTATACTTCAACACAAACAATCAAATATTAGAGAAAAACTTGGGGAATTGATCAGTCAATTATTGAATCTCAACTAAATGGATAAACGTTACTGCTCATAATGGGATAATTTGTTGTGGGTAGGTCGAACCATATATAAAGTAACTTTCTCTCGAACAATTACATTTTCTATGTTGAATTCTCTCGAACTTTAACACCAATCGAAAGAGGCCCAGCTCTTTACCCTCATCAAATCCACTCTCTCGAGCTGGATACAAAGGAAGGGTCACTTGTTTCACTCTCTCGAGCTGAAACCAAGGAAACCCACTACTAAGGACGCTAAGATTGCCACCCTGGTTCCACACCTCTCTCTCGAGCAAGTGCACAACACTAAAATTGATAAGCAAAGTAGCGCAATTCAACCTCGAAACACATCAACAACTTAGACCCACTTCAAATTAATACCATTCTTTGCAACTAACAAACACCCACTAAGAAAATTCAACAATTGGCTTCATGATCAAAACCCCAAGAAAAAGGGTTTTAGCCACTCATTTCAAAAATAAGAAGATCAAAATCAATTATCACTCCCATAGTTGGGTACAAAATGAGAATTATAGATGAAAATCAATTGATAATCTCCTCTCTTACAAAATCTCTCTCAAAATCTTGCTAAAAATCACTCGCTAAACCCTTTGGTGGTATTTTCTCTCTAAGTAAATCTTTCCTCACTTTCTAAATGAATTTCTCTCTCTAGCCAAAACTAATTTAAACAAGTTTGAAGTGTCACTGCTCAGGACTATTCGGTGAAGTAAGTTGGGTATCGCTGATGGATCGATGAATTGTCGATTGCTCTTCATCTTACCTTCATTTTTTGCTTATTCTTGGTCTGGCTACTGTGACTTTAGGTGATCTAGATCGGGATCGCCGAATGACTCCGTGATTCTACCTTTATCCTTCCATCTCGTCCATCAGCACTTGCTTGAATCTTCTTTCGTACTTTTTGGCGACCTGGTTGTCCTTCGCCGACTAAATCGGCGATACTCCAAATATAGTTGCTCCTCACCGAATTCGGACCCATTTTAGCTCCAGTATTCTGTAACTTTAGATGATATTTTGCGATTCGCCGAATGATATTGGCGATTCACCGAATGACATCATCGATCATCATGTCTTCATTTCTTCATTCCTTTAGATTTATTTGTTCCTTTTTGCCCAATAGTGTCCATGATTTGTCTCTAACTCCAAATACCTGAAACTCAAGGGTTTTCATCAGTTATTGAGATAAAATATTCATTTGAGGACACTAAATCTATATAAAAAAAATAAAGCCCTAAAAGAGTCCAAATCGTGAACTCATCAATATCTACCATTCAGGGACTCAAAATCTGATCACATGCACGAATCACAGTGATTAGCATTCCAATTTTCAAGAACTTCATTTGGATCAAAATACATATTCAATTTTAATTCGAACAACAATAATTCTTCAGAATTCAAAGGACACCATTCATGAACCTCTAAAAGAAGAATCAAAATGATGAGAAACAATAACTTGGTTCCATAAATGTTCTAACTACACTTTATTTCATATCAAGAAAGTTGGAGAGTGTGTAGTTAACAAGTAATATCGTGAACCATTTCGAACATGCAAGTCTTGGAGGACAAAAGTGCTAGAGTTGGTTCACTCAGATAGTTGTGGTTTAATAAGTCCAGCATCTAATAGAGGTAAATGTTATTTTATTAGCTTTATTGGTGATTATAGTAGAAATAAATGAGTCTATTTCCGTAAACGAAAAAAAAATCACAAGTGTTGGAAACTTTTAAGAAGTTTAAAGTCCTTGCTGAAAATGAAATTGATTATCAAATTGAATGCTTGCGGATGATCAGAATAGCAAATACAACCCCCACGAAATTGTAGAATTTTATGAAATTAAGAGGCAACTTACAGCAACCTTCACACCTCAACAAAATGGTGTGAATGAAAGGAAAAATCGCACAAATCTTGATATGATGGATATTCTTTTGACGAGAAGTGGTTTACCAAGAGACTTTTGGGTAGAAGCTATTTGTTGGAGTAATCATATATTGAATATATTTCCTACAAACTTTATTTGAAATATGACACCATATGAAGCTACAAGAAGCAAATCAAATATTGAGTATTTCTGTATTTTTGGGTGTATAACATATGCACACGTTCTAGATATTGTTGTTGATTTCTATCATAGAGGGACTGGGATCCGATTGGGCTGCTATAGCAGGGTAAATTATTATAAATATAAGGAAAACCTTCAAATCAGCTCATTATCACCTACGAACATTTTGGAACAGAAAAATGGCGATTTAGGACAAATTTCAATAGTGTTCATCAAGAAATTTTTGTAAAGGAGAGCAATCTGATCACTTACTTTTGTAATTCAATGTCTAGCCTTAGAAAATATAATTGTGGCTAGAATTGAGAATTTTTTACCAAAATAAGTCATTGTTTAAATCAATTCACTAAAATAGTGCTTTTTTTTACGACACTAGTATAAACGTAGTTCACAGTAACGGTTTATGCTTTATTTTATTTTAAAAAATTAATGGGAAAAAGGGCGGACTGCTAACGGTGTTTGACAATGCTACGTAACTGAGAATTACATTTAAATTCTAATACGTTACTGAGAATAATGTTTTAAGCATATGTTGTATATATGTGGTACAACTAAACCTTTTAATCCTATAATAGAACAAAAAAAAACAATTTAGTTATATTAATTGAGGAAGAAAAATTGGGAGATTCATAGAAGCCCAAAAAAATTCTTTTTTTTCTCCTAACCCACCTTCAACGTTGCAAATATGGTCATAAACAAACACCCATCCTCTTGCTCTTGCAGAATTGACGCATAATCTTTACTCGGTTTGAAACCCTTTTGTTCTATACAACAGATTTGAAAGTTTTGTTCGACTACTGAAGATTAGACACGCTACAAGAGATTGGAGGTGAAACTTTCAAAAATTTGAAGGATGTCTGCAGATTTGCTTACAAAAAAGGTCAAAAAGCTTTGAAAAAGAAGATTTTTTTTGTGATTGAGGTATTTTTGTCATACACAGATATAGTTTATCTTATATTTGATTAATTTATTGTTTTTCTTTTTGTTAAAAATTGACATTTTAGTTTCTGTTTCATCCCTTTTTATGAGAATAAGAAATTATATGTTCTTGAAACTATTTGAGTGATGATATTCAATTTCCTCAAGCATTGCGACTTTTATAGAAAAGCTTATATTTTAATTGATATGATTGAAGTTTATGTTCGTGGTGAAGCATTTGAGGAAAGTTTATAAGTTACGTTGTACTTGAGTTTGATTTGCTTTGTTAGTTTGGTTCATTATTTTAAAAATATTTACTTGTGTATAGGTTTTTTTTTTTATGGCTACTAATAATGCATACCAATTGGATTCCGGTCCACTTGATCCGTGTGTATTAACTGAACAACTCCCTCATAGGTCACGAGATATATGGATAGGAAATGATAATATGATTTTGAACACAAGGAAGTGTGATGGGAAGTTTTGGGACCTAGTAAATGAACATCCCATCCATCCACGAGTCCTAGATGTGATTAAATTATCCGTATTATATGGTGTTTATAGATCTCATAGGCATGTTATAGATCGTAGCTTAATCACTGCACTAGTTGAAAGATGGCGTCCCGAGACTCATACATTCCACTTTAGGACGGGTGAGGCTACAATCACCTTACATGACGTGGAGATATTGTATGGCTTATGTAACATCTCGCACCTAGAAACGACTATAAAGAGTTTAAAATATGAAAATATTGATTTTTGGAAAGAATAGGGAAATCTGGAAATTTTGTCTAAGTTAAGAAAGTGAGTTTTTGACCATTTTCAAACGGCAATAAATCCTAGCTAAGGAGGATTTAGGAGCAGGTATTGATATGGTTGGAAATCCCTTGGAGATATCTTTCAAACGCCACCGAGATTGCACGATTTCGACATCGTATGAGTGAGATATGTCTTTCGGAAGTTGGGATGTTGGATTGAGGAAAGTCCCAATTCGGAATTAAGGAAGGGCAAAATAGTCTTTTCTCTAATTAATTTCCTAATTTGTTTTAGGGATTTATTTGGGGTAAAAGCATATTTTGGTAAGATTAGAATAATTAAATTCACGCTTAGGTCTTGGAGAAAAGAGAAAGGAAAAAAGAACAGGAGAAGAAAGCAAGAATTCGCCAAGATCATCCAAGCTTGCGAGTGGAATTCGTCGGGGGTGATCCCTATTAAGTTATGTGAGATCTTTTCGTGTTGGGTTAGTTCACCCACACACCAACTTGTTTCAATCCATTGGTTTTGAGTTGTTTACATGTTGAAGAAATGAGGTTCTTGAAGAACAAATTGTAGAATTCTTGTTGGTTGAGTTGTTGATGCTTGGGGATGAATTGATTCATGTTTGCGGGTTGTTTGTCGAGTTAGATTGGTTATATATTGAGGGTACTAATGACCCTAAGTGTTTGGGGGAAGAACTAGGGAAGATTGGAGGGTTTAGAGATGAAAAACGAAGGAGAAAAGTCAGAGAGTTCCGGGCAAGGGCTTGGGGCGTCGCGCCTGCCAGAGCGCCACAAAAACTTCTTTGAAGTTTGGCCTATGGCGTGTCGCGCCAGCCAGATCTCTCTGAAGTTTGAGGGCTGGCGCCCCGCGCCAGGGACGTCAGTTCTCCCCATTCGTTCCCCACCTTTTCGTACTTGTTCCTAAGCGATGTTCCTATATTTTCTAGTTGTTTCCAACATTCCAAGGTACATCTAAACATCATGAAATCATCCATAAACATGATATCATGAACCTTGAATCCACAATCCAATTCAAGGAAAGTTAAGATCAAAATCAAAGAAGTTAAAAGTCAAGTCTAGAAGTTAAGAAGCAAGTCAAAGCAAAGTTTCTTAAAGTTTTCAAGAGTCTTTAACAAACGTTTTAACTTCGTTTTAAGGCTCAAGTTTCAAGTTAAGCAAAGAGTAAAGAGTTGAGTTCATTTCTCAAAAATCTATAAGGGGACTAAGTATTCCCAAAGAGTTTATAAATGTTTTCACATTTGAGCAAGAAAGGGA
>JAJOOO010015440.1:0-29135 GCA_029582685.1 Solanum piurae | reverse complement strand
TGGCATATCATAAGCAAACTGAATATATCTACGAAAAAGATAAACTAATACGGAAGCTAAATTATGAAATAATTGAATGATGGGGAATACCCAATACTAGTCTGAATATATATAAAATTCTAAGAGTTTAGTGATACTGAAAAATCACTCAAAAACTAACACTGAATCTAAACTATGTCTAAAAAAGCCTCTAACTGACTAGAGTTGCTAGGACATGTCCCCAGCTAACCCTAGCAAAACTGAAACTAAAATGAAAGTCCAAATCTGAAAACATGTTTATTGTCCTCGAAGTATGAGGACTCACCACTGAAGCTGTTGAATATGGATTGGAAACCGATCTACGTGTGATCTGAATACTGAGGACCTGAACCTACATCATGAAAAGATGTAGCGCAGAGTATGCGTCAATACATGGAAGGTATCGAGCATGCAGGATAGGGTAAAAGCTGAACAAAACATTTAAGCTGAACAATCATAACTGAGTAATGACATAATCTGAACATGATGGAAATACTGAAAAGAACTTAACTGAATGCAATGACCAAGTACATAGCATGTTGAGACTAAATACTGAAGTATAACTGAAAACCTGGTCAAATGCACTAGATTCTGACTATGGGAGCTATTATTAACCGACATAAAATCACGTGAGTTAAACATGGAGTCAGATGTATACGCCCCATCGAGAGGACCCGATATACCTTGCCAGGGGTATAAAGGTATGACTGGCGTGATCACTAAATCTGATGCCCACAGAGGAGACTTACAAACCTACGGGGTACGTAGTTTTGGTACTATGAGGGTACGCTGAAACCCTAGTCCACTCGGTGCTAAACCTACTCCCAACTGAGTATGCGTATGATACATTATGACTGAAATACTGAATAGCTCAAAATACTGACATGCAAATCTGAGAATGTAACAATTATATATTGATAATGTGACATTCAAAAACTGAAGCATGTATATATATTTAACTGAACTAGCATGTGTAATTCATGAACTAAGAGAATCTACACAACTAGAGTTCTGAGTTTCATGCAAAACACTAAGCAAAGATTCCACGAAAACATGATAATCTGATTAGGAAAACTCTAACAACTAAATCACAACCAATATCTAAGGTTTTAGAAACCCTAGGTCTAAGCAAGATATAGGAATCAAGAATCTGACTGAATTCTAGGGACCTAGTGGATGAAAAGAATCCACTAGTGGAATCCCACATACCAGGTGACGAAATCTATGGAAAAATCTTTCAATTTCGGGGTTGGAACTGAAGAAAACCTATTGCGTTCTGGGATGGGTTTGGGTAGCCTTTTTTCTCCTCTTTTGTTCTAAGTTTGATGATTTTTTAGTGAATGAATCGCTTAGGGAAAGATCTGACTAAGTTACTAGGCTTAAACTGACCAAAACTACGTAGTTTAGGGATCAAACGACGTAGTTTAAGTGCCCAACGCATAGGGGAAAGGACCAAAATGACCTGACTTAATTCTAGCGAAGGCCACCCACGGAGGGACCTACGGTCCGTGGGTTGACCTACCAACCATAAGTAGGGGTCATCAGTCAAGTCTTTCCGATAGGGCTTCACTAAAATGAAAATAACTTTTTACTCTGAGATGGTATTTTAGCAAACTTGGTGGTGTTCAAAAGATGATTCAATTATATTTCATTTGATAGGTCATGGGCCGCGTAATTCCTTTTGTGCTACGAGTGATGACCGTTTGAAGTTGACCCAATAGCAATGTCCCTCTAGCTGGCTGCTGACCCATACCTACGGTCCGTAGGTCCAACAATGAACCGTACTGGTCGACCGTGGGTGGGATCAGAGACTATAAGGATTTGGGCCTTAACGACCGAACCCCATCTACGGTCCATGGTCCCACCTATGGTCCGTGGGTGGTTCCATTGAAACTGGCACCAAATTTTCTGAAAACTAGGATTTTTTTCGTTTTGAGACCCAAGGTGTTACATATTACATACATAATCAGTTCCCTTATACTCATTTTGAAACATGAAGTCAACTTTCCTCATCCTCATACTCATTTACTCAAGACTTAGTTCAAAACTTTAGTTAATTGCGAAAGAGTTATCAAATTTTACTCAAAAAGGATCTCTTGAACTTTCCTCTTAACTTTACTTTAATTCAAAATGTAAATTAAGAAATGCGATTTAGGATATGTAGGATATATCAAGGATTAATGAATACTTTAAGAGTTAATATCAAGAAGAGAGCGAAAACATGATTTGAACGAACACACATGGGACGAAGAACAGAGAAAAAATGGGTCTGGCGACCCTGGCGCATCAGTGGCGTGTCACACTAGGCCTCAAAGTACTTGGAGTACTTTGGGATGCACTGCTAGCGTAGGGAACCAGCCCTGCTGGCGCTATGTGGGTGCATTTCCCTTAGCCCGAACCCAAAAATCTGACTAATTTTCTTGTTCAATTTTGGGTCCTAACTCATCTAGAATTGATTGATTCCTTCCAAACTCTCTTTGATTCATAAACCCAAAATTCAATGAAATATCACTCAATTCTATCAAGAAATACCACTCATTGACAAGACCCTCACCTCAAGAACTCAAAACTTCCATTGTTAAAGAATAGAAACTAAAACTCAAGAACTTCTCAAGAATTTCGAAACAAATAATTTCAAGAACGAATTCACGAATGAAATTTCATGATTGGCATGAGGGCAAACAATGCCAACACTATGAGAATCTTACATACCTCGAAATAACCCTTGTTCTTGGCAAAATTCTTCAATTCTTGGAAGAACGCTTGAAAACCCTCTTTTCCTCTTCTTGAAACTTAGCCCTAAAAGTCTAACCGATTAGGAATGTGAAAAATAACTTAGCGTCTGATTAGACCCTTAACTAGGGTGAGGAAAATGTGGTCAAGTCGTGTGGGGTATGGAAAAGTCCAAAATACCCCTTTCTCAAACGGATGAAATGCCTTAACCAGAGAGGCTTCACTCAAATGGACATAACTTCTCACTCTGAGCTCAGAATTTAGCAAACTTGGCAACGTTGAAAAGAAGACTCTGAAACCTTCAGTTTGATAGCTCATAGGCCCTCTAATTATTTTTTTTCTAAAAGATATGGTCGTTTAAAGTTTACCCAAAACTAAAAACTAACCAAAGTTCGAGGTGTTACATTAGTCATGGTTAGTTTCAACTTTTTCACCGAACTTGTGACATAAATGTGTTCTATAAATTTAATATAAGCATTTTAAAATTAAAATCATGTCTATATGTATTTAGAGTTCCTGCTTTTTGACACTATAATTTTATTTTATTTTCAATATAGGGAAAAGGAAAAGTATTTTGTGCTGGAGGAGACGTAGTCCGAGTGATACAATTCATGCTACAAGGTAATAACATAAGGATTATTTTCTTTTTTGGTGTGTTGAGTTATGTGATCATGTCTTCTTTTTAGATTTTAATCTTAATTAATTAGATTTTTGCCAGTCATTCCATTATTTTTATAACTGAATATTATCATTCAGATTTTAGCCATTAAGTATTTTTTTAATGGTAGAACAACTCAATGAGTTTGAATAGAGGAGAAAAATAGAATGTCCAACCAGAGAAAATTCTCTCTAGAAAATCGATGATACAAAAACCTAAAAGCCTAGTTACACCTATGATTCATGGTAACATATCCATTGGACAACCTTTTATGGAGGTCATTCAACCATTGCAATATCCACATATCAACTTTACAACTACAAAGACTACTCTATAACATACACATCAACCCTACAACTCACATATGTAATAAAACCCAAAATTCCCCTTGAGTTTAAACCAATAACGCATATTCATGGAGATAATGATTGTATAGGAAGAAGAAGAAGATAAAAGATGATCTTAAGCAATATTATTAAATATGCAGTTGTTGAAAAGTTCCGATATGGTTGGCCAAATATAAAAAAAAGTTGTATAATTCTTATACAGTGTATACCAAAGGGAGAATGCACTATAGGTCTGTTGCATCACATATATGTGCTAATTTGAGTGCCCTACTAGAAGATTATGTGAATCTGTTATCTAAACAAATTATTTATCATGTATGAATTGATTGTACCCTATGCGTACATTAAAGTGGAACCTCATGTTCAACACATAGTAAGAAAGGATAATTGTAATTGTGTGGATCTATCTCTTACCTACCTTCAAATTACCTAGTGAAGCAGACAACTTTTCCAATGACATCATTTGTAGGAAAACCTATTCAAATGAACATGGGTAATGTAATCTAATGAAACGTAGTTGTTCTAAGATTAAGGTGAAGGTGTATCTCTCATCAAAACTTTCTCTATGAATTAACATAAGCACGAGAAAGAAGAACAAGAGGAATATAGTTTAGAAGCGGATACTACTCCAATATGATTATGTTCCAAAACACAAAAATATGCAAGTTTCAAGGAGATAATGAGAAAGAATTTTATGTTATTCATCTTAACTTATATCCTAAGGATGAAGAGAAGACAAAATATAGAAAAAGAGAAAATACCTAATAAAAAACTCAACAACGATTATTTGGTCGTGAAACCAACATATACATCAAAGGATAAAGGGAAGTAGGTGACTCTGGTTGACAATTTTGTTGAAACAAAAAACTAAGAATAGTTAGAGGAGAAATAGATAATACCAAAGGGGAGGGAATGATCAAGGATGAAAACGAAAATGTTCATAGGGACGGTTAGTTTTAGTAATTATTAACAAGCTAAAGCTGAAGGATAGAGAAAAAAGAGATTCTATATTGATTGAATTATGAATGTACAACTTAACTGAAAGAGATGCTTTACAATGATTTATATAGAAGTGGCTAGCTATCTAACTAAATAACAAACTCTAACTAACTCTTCACTTTTAATTAAAACTAACTGTCAGCTAACTAACATTAATCAACAGTTGTACACTTAACCAGCTGCTCAACATCCTCCCTCAATCTAGGTGTATGAAAAACATTATTCATTCCTAGCTTGGTAAGTAGATAGTTATGCTGCAAATAGGTGAGTCCTTTGGTAAGTAGGTCTTCAGGTTTCTCTGTTGTATTTAAGTACACTAGTTGAACTATTCCCATTTGAACCTTCTCCCTGATGAAATGACAATCAATATCTATATGTTTAGTTCATTCATGAAACACTGGATTAGAAGCTATCTGTATAGCTGATTTGCTGTCACTGTGTATGCGCATTGACAACTTCACTTGAACCCCTAGTTCTTTAAAGAGACCAACCAACCACACAACCTCTGCAACTGTTGAAGCCAAGCTCTTATACTCAACTTCAGCTGAGCTCCTTGAAATAATGTCCTGTTTCTTGGCCTTCCATGAAATTAGTGAGTTCCCATATGTAACCATGTATCTTGTTATGGACTTCCTATTGTTTGGGCATGATGCCCAATCTGCATCACAATATGCAGTAAGGTGATTGTCAGCAGTAGATGCCATAAGTATCCCTAAGCCTGGTGATTGTTTAACATACCTCACCACCCTTAATGTTGCATTCATGTGGAATGTCTTGGGGCTGTGCATAAATTGACTTAGTAGTTGCACTGCAAATGCAATGTCTAGCCTTGTCATTGTCAAATAAAGCAATCTCCCAACCAATTTCTGATAAATTTCAGGCTCACTCAACAACTTATCCTGCTCATCAGTAGGAGGGAAGTGTAAATCAATTTCTGTAGTTGTAAGTTTCTGATTCAACTCAGCAGGAGAACCTACAGGCTTTGAACTAGATAACCCCATATATGAAATTAGTTATAGGCAATACTTTCTTTGATGCATAAGGGTCCCATTGTTGTTTCTAGCAAATTCAATCCCTAGGAAGTATCTCAACTCACCTAGATCTTTAATCTTAAAGTTGTCTTGGAGGGTCTTCTTTGTTTCCAAGATCAACTTGTGGTCATTGCCTGTGATCAATAGGTCATCAACATAAACAAGCACCATCACTAACCTTTCTCCTTGATGTTTTGTGAACAAGGAATAGTCATAATGACTCTGCTGGAAGCCTGAGTTAGCAAATGTTGTGGTCAATTTTATATTCCACTGTCTGCTGGACTGTTTAAGTCCATCAAGTGACTTTGTAAGCTTGCATATTGTCCTTGTCCCTTTCTCACTTTGATAGACAAATCCCAAGGGAAAATCCATGTAAACTTCTTCAGTCAATGGAGAAAAGTACTATATGCTTTATGTTTCCTATGCAGCTACTACAACTAATAAGCTATGCATGATGATATGTGATGCATGCTTTGACTTCTAAGGCTTGACAGATCTCCTTGAAGAAAAGCATTGAATACATCCATTTGGTGTATTTGCCAATGTTGTGCAGCTGTTAAGGCTATGGCTGCTCTAACATTCACCATTTTTACAATAGGAGAAAAGGTTTCCTGATAGTCCAAGTCTTCCTTTTGATTGTAACCCTTGGCTACCAACCTTGCTTTGATCCTATCAACTTCCCCATCAGCCCTGTATTTGATCTTGTACACCCATTTACTACCTATTGCCATCTTATCCTTAGGCAGGGTAGTAATCTCCCATGTATGATTGTCTTCTAATGCTTGTATCTCACTTTGCATAGATATAATCCATCTAGGATCTTGTATAGACTCCTGATATGAAACATGTTCCTTCCTTGTGAAAATTTAGTGACAAAACTTCTGTAGGCAGGTGTGATGCTTTGATAGTCCAGCACATCTGTAATAGGATAGGAGCAATAACCTGCAGCTTTGTTCTTTGACAAAATGTAATCTGTATGCCAAATTGGGGGCTTTGCAGGTTTATTGGATCTTCTGGTAGCAACAGGCAACTGAGTTGGTAAAATGCTTGGTTCAAGAGAAGCAACCAATGGTACATGATCTTGAGATTCAATGGTTGAACCATGACAAGAAGAGTCAGTTTCAGCAGCCTGTTGAGTTACAGTTTCAGGGGCATCCTCTATAATTCTGAATACAACACAAGGTGTAAAATCACAATCTTCCATATGTGAATAAGACAATGAAACAACCTGATCTTTGTCTTGTCCAAGATCTAAAGTTTGAAAGGGGAACACATCCTCATGAAACTTGACATCTCTGCTGACAAAATGTATTTTGGATTCAATATCAAGTAGCTTATATCCCTTTTGGCTAGTAGCATAACCAAGCAACACAACTTTCCTTGCCTTTGGTGCAAATTTATCATTCGTGTTCAAGTTTGTAGCAAAAACAAGACAACCTATCACCCTGAGCTGTGACAAAGAAGGTTGTTCACCATAAAATATTTCATATGGTGACTTGTTTTTCAGAAAGGACAGTGGGATCCTATTGATAATATAGGTTGCAACTCTATACACTCTCCCCAAAACCTATTTGGCAAATGGCTTTGGAATTTGAATACCCTGGAAGTCTCTAATAAATGTCTATGCTTCCTTTCTGCAACTCCATTTTGTTGTGGAGTGTGTGGGCATGATTTCCGATGAATGATCCCAAGAGACACAAATAATTCACAACAGCTGGAATTCAAAAATTCACCTCCATTATCAGACCTGAACACCTTAACACACTTTCCAAACTGATTCTTTATCATTGTCAAAAAATGTTTCAATACAACAATTACATCAGACTTCAAACTAAGCAAGAAACTCCAAGTCCACCTAGACTTATCATCAACTAGGGTGAGAAAGTATCTCATACCATTGTGAGTAGTGACTTTGTATGGACCCCAGACATTCATATGCACCAAGTCAAAAATATCATCCACTGTGGTACTACTCTGAGAAAATGGAATCCTAGTCTGCCTAACTTGTGGACAAACAATACAATGATCAATAGTAAAACTACTACTAGAATTAAACTCATTTATTCTTCTAAGTACTCCCATAGGAACATGTCCTAGTCTCTTGTGCCAAAGTTCTGGATCTGTAGTTCCCTCCTTAATTGCAAACATTGTGTGACCCTTCACATTTAGTTGTTTTACTGGCCAGTGCATCACATACAATCCATCTTCTACTTTACCAATCCCCTTGACCTTCCCAGACAAGAGATCCTGTAAAACACAGTGAGTAGGGAAAAATGAAACATAGCAGTTTAACTCTTTTGTCAGTTTGTGTACAGACAATAGGTTAAACTTGAATGTTGGTATGCACAGAACTTCACTAATCATGTCACATTCATTAAGTTTTACACTTCCAATATGTGAAACTATGGCAGATTCTCTTGTAGGCAACTGCACCTTTCCTCTACTATTTACTAAGTTCTCATTAATCAAATAATGATGATTGTGTATCATGTGATCTGAGGCCCCTGTATCTATAATTCACTTCAAATGAGAGTTGGAATTATTTGCCATGTTGACACTGCTTTGAGGGTTGCATCCCTGCAATGTCTCAAGCATTTGTGGAAGCTATTGTGGTGAGGACTTGTGTAGCAGTTCTAGCCATTGCTCCTATGTGTTCTGAGCACCAGGTGCTTGTCCTGTTGCAGTTGAGTGTGCTATCTTGTCCATAGGGACCTGCATATGAGTGTCCTGTTGTTGCATTGATCTACCTCTAATAACTGCATTGACCTTCTTCTTTCCTTTGAAATTTTCAGGACATCCAATTAGCAAGTAACAATCCTCCTTCACATGTCCAGTTGAATGGCAATGATCACATTTTTTTAGCTTGTTGCAATCTCCCCTAACATGCTCCCTCATGTTACAGAAGTCACAGCAAAGGGACTGATAATTCTTCCTTGGATTCTGCCTATTATTGAATTGTTGTGGTCGATTTGTCCTGTTTGTATACATTGCCAAGGACTTTATTCCTTCATTAATATTGCCAGCAATTCCCTTCTGACATTCATCCTGTATAACTAAAGCACAGGCTTGGTTCACATTCGGCAAAGTGTGCATCATGAGAATTTGACCTCTTACTTGTGAAAAGCTATCATTCAAGCCCATCATGAATTGAAGTAAACGCTGATATTGCATTTGTTCCACATATTCCTTAGACTTAGAACAATCACAACTAGGTGGAGGCAGAATAGAATCATACTCATCCCACAAATTTTTCAATTTTGTGTAGTAAGCAGAAACAGACAAAACTCCTTGTGTAAGCGTAAATATACTTCTATGCAACTGATACAACCTCGATCCATTGACCTTATCAAATCTCTCTTTGAGATCAAGCCATACCTGATGTGCACTGGAGGAATAAAGGATTCCACTAAGCAGTTCTTTACTCACGTTATATGTAAGCCAAGAGATAACGATAGCGTTGCAGCGATCCCAAATCTTTTTCAATTCTCCTTCGAAATCATTGTGCATCACAGATCCATCGACAAATCCCAATTTGTTCCTTCCAAGCAGTGCGATCTCCATTGCTCGACTCCAAATTGTGTAATTCTCCATTCCGGTCAATTGAATCACAATCGATAAAGCTCCTAGTACATCAGAAGAACTCAAGTACAACGGATGATTATGATCAATAGTAATTGAGCTCCCATTAATGGTGTCTTCTGTTGCTCTGCCGCTAGATCCTCCTGTAGATGCATGCTCGATCGCCATGATTTAATTCCTGCAAACTTTGTTGTAGCAAAGCTGTAAAATCCTCAGAATTAAGCCCTCAAAATCGTTTCCAATTTCTCTGATACCATGTTAGTTTCAGTAATTCTTAACAAGCTAAAGCTGAAGAACATAGAAGAAAGAGATTCTATATTGATTGAATTATGAATATACAGCTTAACTGAAAGAGATGCTTTACAATGCTTTATATAGAAGTGGCTACCTATCTAACTGAATAACAAACTCTTCACTGTTAATTAAAACTAACTGTCAGCTAACTAACACTAATCAACAACTGTACACTTAACCAGCTGCTCAACAGGGACATCAATATGATCCTGGAGTGCACACCAACAATAAATTTATAGCACTATAGGAAAGACACCAACAGGATAGAGGAATCCAAGTTAGCTATTCACACAAAAACAATGGGAACAATAGTAACACAAAACCTTAGAAAAATAGTGGGAACACTTGTAACATAGAACAACAAAAACACACCGACAGAAGTACCGATAAATACTAGAGAAAATTGAGGAGAAAAATTCATAGGGTATAGAAAAGATCTCTGTTAAATAATGGGTTGAAAAATATCTCTTCTAAACAATGGGTCAAAAACACTTTTGACAAACAACCATACTAAAATAAAGTTCAAACCAATGGACAAGGTAATGCCACTGGTACAACAACCAAAATCAACAGTGGACAAGGTACTGGCCAAGACACAAATAATAGAACAATCACAAAGGACATCAACAATACACATATCAACAACTCACATGACTTAGAAATAATCACTTGGGATATGGGAATAAAAAGTAAATAACATAAAGTTGTTATAAGTTGGTAAGACCCTGATGAAAAAATCCAAAATTGAGATGAGGATGAGAATAAAGAGGTGGATAATATGAATGAAGTGATGAATAGCAGTTCAGATGAGATTCACAAGGTCATAAAAAACTAATAAAACTATTAAAACAATAAGTGGAGGACCAACTAAACTCCTAAGTATTCTGAAAACTAATAGTGAAGCTAAATATAGGGTTATGAATTGTCCACACCTAAAAGAGGATATAGACTTGACCCATCCACTCACATAGCAGTTGCAAATCATAAAGAATTCATAATAGGATGAATCAAAATAGAACATTGACCAAATCATCAAAGATGGATATTTATCATCAAAACATGCAAACATCTTAAGAAATGGCCATCAAAAAATAAATAAAAATAATGCTTTATTTCCACTTCAAGTCACAACAATGATTAATAAATCAAGAAGCATAAAGTGTTTCCAACGATAGACAAAACGTTATTATTTGGAGTATACAACATCCAAAGCTCTTTTGAAATATTGACATACCTTCATAAAAAACATCACTACTCATTTATAGCATTAATGAAACATTTCTATGATACTAAAGATATAGAAGAATATATATAGAATAAAATTAGTAATGTAGAACCTCTAGTAAATGCCTATTGAAAGATATAGTGTTTTGGGATGAGGATTGGAGGGGGAAAGTACTAAAAGACATAATCCAACAGATAACTTTTGGACTTGCTAGTCTAGATAACATTACTGGATGCCAAACTATTTAAAATTTGCCAACCTATTTAAGAGTTGCACTAGCTCATCATATATTTTCTCAAGTGCTTGTCCACTTGGAGCTGAATGATGAAGAATCTTAAGAGTGAAAATATACTTTCAATAAAAGTATGATCTTGAACTTCCTTATTTCTATTATGGTGGGTACAACGGAGCAACAATATATATCTTAAAATATTCCCAGTCTTAGGCAAGTCTTCTCTTTTGCTTTGTCTGAAATCCATAATCTTACTTCTTAGTTTAGTTGTCTAATTTCCCAATGTGATGAATCTATGAGCTAAGCCAACTTGTGAAGTGATGTAGTTTGGTAGTTCCGCTTTAAGCCATCATTTAGCTTCCCCTAAAAGTGAGAACAGAAACAATATGAGTCTCACATAGTCCAAAGAGACAATTAGTGATAAAAGTGTCTGCAATCACCAAGAATGTCTAGAGATGAGCATGTGAGTTCTCATGTGGTAGACATGTGAAGTGCCCACTAGAGTGGAACAATTATCACAATATTTTTCTTTAGATCCCATCTTTCAGTAATGTTTGGCTTCACAATACTGGAGTTAACATTCACTGCGATTGGGATTACCATTTCATGCACTGCTATTAATGGGATTAGTGGTGGGTTTTCCATCATCACTGGATTGTTATTAATGGTTGGTTGCTCTATGCTTAAAAAAAGTCTCTCTCCCTCAGATGAGATGGAGTTATGCTAATTCTTTAAGTCCCCATCGATGGCGTCAATAAATTTTTGTCCTTCCCACACATACTCAAGTGTAGCACTTAGTTGGGAAAGGCAAGGCATTAACAAAAATGTCAGACATGATAGCAGTGGAATAATACCCAAATCTAAACTTTTCCTTTTAATTTGAACCAAGAGAAGACAAACCAAATCAATCAATATGAAGAATGGACAACAAGGATATCAACCAAACTAAAGCAATAAGATAAGAACAAGTCAATCACATAAGACACAACGAGTTACGTGGAAAACCTTTCGATGTGAAGAGTAAAAAACCAGGACCAAAAGCTCCACTATAAACACCAAAAGTTACAAAATTGTTCTCCAAAATTGGCCACAGAACAAGCGCCAAACAACGAGCAACAACAAATCAAGATTGCACCAAAACTAGAGAATTAAAGAAGAGATTTCACCCAAAAACGCGCTACTGTTCACGCCCCAAAATCAGAGGTTACAGACCTTTAAATCCAATCTGCACCGTTGAATTACAATAACCAGATGCTGAGAACTCTCAGTTCAAATTTTAGCACGATCCAACGGTTAACGAAGCAACAAACTGTGTCTGAAACAGACTGCCTGAGCAGAAAATTTTCAGAAGCAAAAACGGGATTTTTCTTTTTTTCTCTCAATATCTAAAACGAATCTCTCTTGATTTTTCTCTCTTGTGTTTCTGAAAAATAAGACCAAATAAGCCTTATATATGTCACATAATATTTGGGTTATGGGCTAAAGTGGACAGGTCCTAATAAGACTTTTATTTATCCACATAGAAAGGGAAAAAAGATCCTAAACCCAACAATACTCAAGTGTACGTGTTAGCAAGTGATAAGTGATTGTTAGATAATTGGGTTTATCGATCCCTCAAAAATTTAGTTGCTGATGACAAGCTACAGATTCCACTACTATCGTTATGAGAATAAATGGTATTTAGTTCAAGAGAGAGTTGGTTGTTGTTGTTTAACCTATTAATTATACTAAGTAATGCAAGTAAGTAAGAATGATTGTGGGTGTTGTTCCTAGAGTTATTAAAGCCTAGGGCTATGATGCTTGTGTAATTCCATCATATTGTTTTACTGTTGTTAAGCATGACTAAGATATCTATTGACTTGCTAAGTCACTTGGTTGATAATATGACCGTGGTCTCCCAAGACTCTAACCACCTACCTAGATTGGCCTCGCACCTACATCATTGAGAGGGGATGTGGTAAATCACTCAGAATACATTTTTATATCGTGTTGTATTTAAGACAAGTAGGAAAATTTAGGTACGACTTAGTCCTAGCAGTTGATCCATCAGCAGACGAACCCTACTCCCCTTAATTCACATTCTATTTCTAGATTTATTCTCTCAAGTTTCCCTAGGAATTATTCATTTTTCTTATGGTACACGAAACCACTAAATAGTAAGCATAATATCAAGAAATTAAGACATGTATGGTAGAATTTACAATAATAAAGGATTGGAAACTATTATGTTCATACAATGACCATAACCTTAGAATGAAGGCTTTTAGCCACTTGCAATCTTACTACACAATATTAACTTCAAAAACAACAAATAAGGTAATCTATCTTAAGAATTTAGAAATAACCCTAAAATAATACTCCCTCTGTCCCAATTTATGTGACACATTTCGCTTTTCGAGAGTCAAACAGTTTGAGTTTGACCGAGAATTTGCTCATGAAATCTTCAATTTTTTTAAAATGAAATTTATATATTTATAAACTACATAAAAAGTACTATAAGTCACAATAATTGATAATTCAAAATATTTAAAAGATATATGAAAAATTTACGGTCAAAGATAAACTTGTTTGAATCTCGAAATCCGAACTATGTCATATAAATTGGAACAGAGGGAGTAGTATTTTGTCTTCTTTCTATATTCCTACATCGTTTCTCTCATCAATATGGTCAAATTCTTGTTTTAAAATTCATAAGTATTGTATTTATAATGTTGAAATCATCTTTGAGGGTCTACCAAATAAGACTAGGAAAGGGCCTAAAATTATGTAGGTCTATAATAGAGGTGTATTAACTCATCATGCCCCTCGCGTCACAAAGGTCTTTTCCTTTGCCCTCCCTGTGCTTCGTGTAGGAGCTTAATTTAAGAGGGGTGTTAATTTTGGCCCCCTTCTCTTTCCATCCCGCTAGGCGAGCTTCTGGCTTTGCCTTGGACTTCATTTTGCGAGTATCATCAACCTTTTGTTCTATACTTGGTTGATTTCAAACTCTTTTTTACCTAAAATGCACAAGACACTCCCATAAGCTCTAAATCATGTAATTGAGTAAACACAATTTTCATTAGTCTTTTCATATATCAGCATACTATGATTTATCTAAAAAATACAGATATTTAATTATAAATTAGATTACATATAAAATTAGATTAATTAAGTTGTATTGATAATTAAATTTTATTGTTTAATAATGGTTGATAATTATCCGACAACCATCCTCCTAAAGTAACTTGGATTTCAATGAAATTATATATTGAGTATTTAATGGTTAATTATTAAAATTATCTATACAGTTATGGAATTTGAGTATGTAATGGCCAATTATAATTAATCCAAAAACACCTTCAAAAATCATTTTTATAAATTCTTGTAATTATTAAATTATGGTTATGAAATTTTCTTATTTTTAAAATATTAAATTTTCAATGTTAAAACAAAAATTAATCTAAAGATACAAATTTCAAATAAATAAAACATTGAACCTGAATCTACAAAATTGAAAATTAACAAAGTGATAACTTAACAATGCTAAGAACCTAAATTTATAAATTTCAAACTAACTAATACATTCATAATATTGACAATGAGGATCAAATATAATTTCATTTCAATGACATCAAAATTGATCACTACACATTTTTTGGTTAGTAAAGTGTCTACCTGATCACAAATTATATGGTAAAACACGTAATATATAAAAGTAACCTAAATAAACTAATACATTTAGATCGAAGATATATAATTAAAATCTAACAAAAATAATGTAATTGAAGAAAAACTAACCTCTTTAATTATAGTTAATATATATAGGTGCAGTGTTTTAAAAAAAATTGTTATAATTAATATATATAGGTGCAGTGTTTTAAAAAATTATGTTGGGACTCGCCTCGGGGATCGCCCTGGGGTGAGACTCTAGCAAAACACCCTGAAACTCAATTGTGGGACTTAGTTCTGTAAGACTTACACCCTAAGCGCCCAATTGTACGCCCTAAGCACGTCCAACGTCCAACACTCGGGGCTCGCCTAATAGATCTTACACAAATTATGTGTTAAATTCTTTAGTTAACATTGTTGACCCTCGTAATTATTGAATAATTGAATATACTTAATAATTTTTTAATCTATAGAGATAAGACGATTGTGAGTAACTCAAATAACAAGTTGTAGTATCGTATCTTTACTATTTGGTAACATTGTGCAGGTAATTATTTAGTACGTAACATTTTAAAAAAAATACATAGCGACATTTTACTTTTTCACTTATCATTGGTCTTCATAGTTTTGTCATATGTCTCAAAATTATCACATTTTATTTAGCTATTTGAAACTAATTTGATTTTTATTCATGATAGAGTGATGTTTTTATTATAATAGTAGTAAGTTTTATTGATTATTTTCCTTTAGGAGGGTAAATTGTATAGTATGATAAAAAAAAAAAATTAGAAATAATGATTCTTTTATTATTAGAAAGTTAAGATATTAGATTATTTATACCAGTATAATCATGTTGGAAGTTTTATTTTCTATGAGTTTCCTTAATTATGTTTGTAATTATCTCAAACTATTAATGTATTTTTATAATTTTGTGTTATTATATTATTATACTATATTATAAATTAAAAAGTTAAAGATCCGTAGGGCTTAAGCCCCACGTCTCGAGGCTTACGTCTCACCCTATACTAAGTAAAATGCCTCGCCTCACGCCCCGCCTTTTAAAACACTGTATAGGTGTTTCTGGTGGGTAGGAGGTCAACGAAGGGGAATTGAAAAAAAAAACTGATTTTAAGTAGAACATTCATAGATAGGTTCGGGTTGTCCCTCTGTTTTATACTAAATGAGTTGATTGGATCTAGACCAAAAAATTGATGGACAGCCCCCGTAGTTTTGTTTTTATAAAAAATAACATGAAATCTATTTTTTAAAAATTATTATTAAATTAATGATCAATTTGATAAAAAATATATATTATTAAACCCGACCCTGTCTATCGGTTTAATAAAAAATAATTATCCGACAACCATCCTCCTAAAGTAACATGGATTTCCCTGAAATTATATATTGAGTATTTAATGGTTAATTATTAAAATTATATACAGTTATGGAATTTGAGTATGTAATGGCCAATTATAATTAATCCAAAAACACCCTCAAAAATCATTTTTATAAATTCTTGTAATTATTAAATTATGGTTATAAAATTTTCTTATTTTTAAAATATTAAATTTTCAATGTTAAAACAAAAATTAATCTAAAGATACAAATTTCAAATAAATAAAACATTGAACCTGAATCTACAAAATTGAAAATTAACAAAGTGATAACTTAACAATGCTAAGAACCTAAATTTATAAATTTCAAACTAACTAATATATTCATAATATTGACAATGGGGATCAAATATAATTTCATTTCAATGACATCAAAAGTGATCACTACACATTTTTTGGTTAGTAAAGTGTCGTACCTTGTTCACAAATTATATGGTAAAACACGTAATATATAAAAGTAACCTATATAAACTAATACATTTAGATCGAAGGAATATAATTAAAATCTAACAATAATAATGTAATTGAAGAAAAACTAACCTCTTTAATTATAATATATATGTATATAGGTGTTCTGGTGGGTAGGAGGTCAACGAAGGGGAATCGAAAAAAAATAGGATTTTAAGTAGAACATTCATAGATAGGGTCGGGTTGTCCCTATGTTTTCTACTAAATGAATTGATTGGATCTAGACCAAAAAATTGATGGACAGCCCGTAGTTTTTTTTTTTTTTTTTAAATAACATGAATTCTATTTTTTTTTAAAATTATTATTAAATTAAAGATCAATTTGATTAAAAAATATATTATTAAACCCAACCCCCTATCTATCGGTTAACCTAATTTTATGGTAGAAAAATTGAGGGACTACATTGGTTTTCCCTATGTTTTCTTGATGGACCAATACAAATAAATAAGGCTAAGATAAAATGTTATCCGGAAGCAGGGATGCAAGGTTACGTTGGTGTAGTTTTTATTTGATTTATATATATATATATATATATATAAATTAGAAAAAATTCCTTTTGTTTTAAGCTAGATGGTAGACTAGTTGATTTGAAGCATATATAAAAACTAAAATTGTGTGTTTAATGATGTGTTATATTAGGAGACTTGTATTGTGTTAAGGATTTTTACAAAAACCAGCTGACTTTGGATTATTTGGTGGCGACATACAAAAAACCAGTTGTAAGTTTTATCATGATGATCAACGGTATGTATCCTTGAAATAAATTATTTTCAATTATTAAACATGCATGCATGCATGAAGGTTTTCCTTATCAATGGAGCTGTAATGGGAGGAGGTGCTGGTCTTTCCATGAATGCAAAATTCCGTATTGTAACTGAAAATACGGTAAGCTTTATAGCTAATTTCTTCTAAAATTATAATATTAATGTTTGAAAGATGAATATTTTATTTTATTTTATAGGAGATCCTTTCGTTTTAACAATTATTTATTTGTGTATAAGTAGGTATTTGCCATGCCAGAAGCCTCATTTGGACATTATCCGGATGTTGGGGCATCTTATTTTCTTTCAAGATTACCTGGCCATTTTGGTAATCATTTAATTTTTCTCTTAACAAATTTTATATGACTTTAACACTTTTTTCTTAATGTGATTGAATGATTTGTGTATCACTCAATCTTACTTACAGGAGAATACTTAGGATTAACAGGGGCAAAAATAAATGGCTCTGAAATGATTGCATCTGGCCTTGCAACTCATTTTGTTTACTCAAAGGTATCATGCAATTTTACATTAATTTGTTTTCTACAACTCTTTATATTTCTCACGTACACAACCCAACAAATCAATAAGCACTTTATACAAATACAAAATAGGGATACATTACCAAAATCACTATGTATGCATTCAAATCTTGGTCATCTATTATCTTCTAGATCTCCTTTATACGGTTTTTGATCCTCCAAGGCAATTTCCAATATGCATTTAGTGAGAAGCATAGACTATGTTTCCTCTATAATCCCCTTGGTCGTGCACTATTTTATCCCAAAAAACATTGGATCAACTTTTGTTGAGTTGTTGGTCCCCTATCCAGACTTTTATGACTCCCAACATACGACAATAGATAGTTTATTTTTTGTGATGTAAGATTATGAGATATAAAATTCCACCAATTCTAAAGGATCATATTCAGATTAGAATTTCTTAAACATAATCCAAATGGGTTTGGTGTGATGTCTGTGAAATACGTGCTTTACATCTTCTAAAGTAGTAGCATTAGAGGGTATACATCAATAGCATTGGGGCTCCAACGATTCCCAACCTGAAAATTCTCTTATCAGTCCAGAGTTTATTATCAATACCATCTCTTACAATTAATTTGATTAATATCACTTCTCTGTTTGATGAATTCCTAGGTAGATCTAATAGAGAAGTTCTCAGAGTTAGACATATTCAAAATTAGCCTTATCTTCAATGTCCTCGTAAAGGGAGATATTAAATAAGATAATCTTGAGTTTTAAATCATCTAAGAGATCAAAATCAATTTCTCCCGGTACCACAAATGGTTGGAAAGTGTTGGGTTTTAAAAAGTGTGAATGGAAAATGAAGAGTTGTCCCTTTTATGAAAAGTTGCGACTTTTATGAAGAGTGGTGACTTTTATGAAAAGTTGCGACTTTTATGAAAAGTTGTGACTTTTATGAAAGGTTGTGACCTTTCCGAAAGATTGTGACTTTTTCAAAGGTTTGTGACTTTTCCGGTGAGGCACAATAAGAATTTTTTGACACTACCCTTTGTTTTCTATAAATTGAGGGATTTCCTCTCATTTTAATTGGAACTAATTTTTCTGGGCTTCTTCTACTACTACTAAATCTAGTATTCTAAGTGTACGTTACTGTCGTTGAGTGGTTTGCTGACACCGTGGTTTTAGGTACAGATACACCGATGAGTAAGATCGTTCTATCCTAATATTTCATTAACCTCGGGTACTTGAGGGGAATAATTTCCTTAATGGGACACTGTGCATTCAGTGGACTCGATTTTCTTTCTTTGAGAAAAATATTTTTGTATTATTTCTAATCTGTTTCTGATTCTATTTTCTCTACTAGTTTTAATTTTCTAGTTTGAAAATACTCTTTAAACTTTGTTGTTTCTTATCAAGTTCTTCAAAGTTTTGTTCAAAGTATCTTAGGAATACAAGATGAACAACAATCTTAAGGAAAT
This sequence comes from Solanum piurae, assembly GCA_029582685.1. NCBI lineage: Eukaryota > Viridiplantae > Streptophyta > Magnoliopsida > Solanales > Solanaceae > Solanum > Solanum piurae. The sequence continues at coordinate 9,788 of JAJOOO010015440.1, read as the reverse complement.
TATTATATAGTTGGTATTTCTTGTATTCTACTGATTGAGAGAAACAGATCATGGAAGTAGAAGATTAATGCATTACTTCTCCAGAATTCATTGCTTTGTTTTGTATGGTCGAAGTGAGAATGTACAGAAAAATTGGTGATATTCCGGTTAAAGATTACATCAGGTAACCTTCTTATTATTTATCTAAGGAGGAAAATAGTTTATAAGAGTTAACAGTTTAGATATTTATCATGTGTGTCTTTGGAAAAAGAAAATCTGCAAACAGTATGTTTTTTGAATGAATTTTCCTTGACAAATAGTATTTCCTTTAAAATTCACTAACTTGCAGAATGAGAGATGCACATTTTTTATTGATAAAATAGTATGTCAAAATGTTATAGTTGGAAGGCTATTTGAAAAGAAAAACATTTCTATGTGATAAACTAAGAATATGTTTTATTCAGTTTGGAGAAAAAAAAAACTTTGTAATTTTGTACTCCGTGTGAAATTTGATTGTGTCTGATTGTTGTAGACTAAAAACTTTTGTAGTTTTCTACTCTGGATAAATTGAACTATGCAATTGATTTGAAGAATATGAAAACTTCATATAATAAGTCAATGTTGTACTTTTGACTTTCTATAAAATTCACTATTATATAAAAATAAATTGTACAATTTTTTTTTGTCTTTATTGTTAGTATTTTAATTTAAATACTAAGTGGTATGTCTATTTGTAATAGAGAAAAAATATCAGTGCCTTAGAGTTTGTGATTTTGTGCCTCTATGGAATGAACTTTGACATTGTGTAAAGATTGTCAAAGAGAATTGAAACATTATAATTCTTTTGTAGAATAATATTTTCAAAAGAGGTTTCATGTTGCCAATGACACTTTGATAGCATGAGAAAAAAAATATGTGGAAAAACTATTTTCAAATACTTGAATTTTTTTTTTGAGATCATATTTAAAATGTGGGGGGTTTTATGCTTATGACAAAGATAAAATTAGACTTAGTGTCTAATTTAAATTTGGAGCACAAAATATGAAATTTGATGAGACTTTTGTAGTATGTTAGACCCACAAAATTCTTGGAGTATATTTTATATTGTGGTCGTTGAGTTTCTCTTTTAGTAGTATATGGTATGACTAGTATGAAACTACAAAATTATATTTATACTTGTTCAGCATGATTGAGTTCTTTTATGAAAAAGTGTCACTTAAAATGTTGTGATTTTTGATGAAAAGATATGTCTATTAAATATAACTATTTGTATTGACATGAATATTGGTGAATAGTCATTTGTCATGCTTTGTAAAAGAAGCATTTGGACTATATTGTATTTATTGGACCCGATGAAACTTTGTTCATGGGTAGTTCTATAACAATCAAATTGAAAGTTATGGAAAGGTCCTTCCGAAAAGGACATTTGACAAGGTGATGACTCTAAACAATGTTGGTATCACACAAAATTGCAAGAAATAGAAACAAATATTTGTGAGAAAAAACTACCTCGCAGAGAGCTTTTCAAACTCAATATTTTTTATTTGTTCTTACTTGCTTAAGTCAAACTGTTTGTGACATGAACACTTGGGACATGTCAATTACAAAACTTTGTAAGAAAAATTGATCAACTTAGAAATTTTGTCTAACTTTGAGTGAAATAAATAAAAATGTCAAGTCAGTGTGGAATCTAAGTATGCTGAGCATTCTTATAAATCTATTGAAAGGAATTATAATCCCTTAGAGTTGATTTACACTGACATTTGTAAAATTAAGTCAACACCATCTCGTGGTGGAAAAAAGTTATTTCATAACTTTTATTGACAATTGCATTTGATAAGGTTATGTCTATTTGTTGAATGGTAAGGATGAAGCAATAGAAACGTCTAAACAATATAAAATTGAAGTTGAAATCAGTTGGGAAAAAGATAAGAAGTGATAGGGATGGAGAATATAAATCTCTTTTTGTAGAAATATGTTTGGAAAATAGATTTATCCATCAAACTACTGTCCTATTCACCTAAATCTAATGGAATTATAGAATGGGAAAAAAAATTAACCGAACTTTGAAGAAAATGATGGCTACATTACTTATAAGTTCAGGTTTACCACAAAACTTGTGTGGAGGAACTATCCTTACTGCAAAAGGGAACAACAAAAAGTTATCTTTTGTTCAGGACACAATTTATTCCATATGAGAAATGGAAAGGAAGGAAATCCAACTTGAAATATTTCAAAGTGTGGGGTGTCTAACCAAAGTCCAAGTTTCTATTCCTAAAAGGATTAAAATAGGACCTATGATTGTGGACTGTAAAATTAGACTTGAGTAGTCTAGTGAAGGGTCTAAAAGACTTTGGAAAGAAAAAAAAAAGAATGTACTTAATAAAGAGATTCAGAGGCGTAGTAAATGTCAAAGGACATCTACTTCCTTCGAATATCATTTTGTAACATTTCTTGTGTCTTATGTGGACTCATCCTTTGGAAAGATGGTGTCAATAGTGAGATTGGTTCAATCTTTGAGCAATCCTATTGGAAGTTGGTTGATCTTCCTCTAGGAAATAAACTTTTGGGTTCAAAGTGAATCTTCAAAAGGAAAATGAAAGTCGATGGAATTGTGACAAATATAAAGCAAGACTGGTTTTTGTCAAAGGCTTTAGACAAAAATAAGGTCTTGATCTTCTCGACACATACTCGTTAGTAACTAGAATTACATTCATGCGGATGTTAATATTAATAGTTGCGGTATATGACCTCCAAATTCATCAAATGAATGTGAAATCAACTCTCTTAAATGGAGAATTGGAGGAAGAAATTTACATGGAACAACCCGAGGGTTTTGTGGTTCCTGGTAAAGAAAAGAAAGTGTGTGAACTTGTTAAGTCACTTGATGGACTAAAACAAGCACCCAAACAACGACATAAGAAATTTGACCAAAACATGTTGGCAAATGGATTTAAGAATGATGGAAGTGATAAATGTGTTTACTTTAAAATCACAAGGTCATTGTTTGTTTGTATATTGATGATATGATGATCATCAGTAGAGACACTAATGAAATAAATGCTACTAAACATATGCTAGAAAGCAACTTTGATATGAAAGATCGTGGAGTTGCTGATGTGATCTTAGGTATAAGAATCCTTAGAACTCCAAGATGTTTAGCATTGTCACGGTCTCATTACATTGAAAAGGTACTTGACTAGTTCAAATATTTGAATTCTAATATCGTCAAGACTCCAATAATGTGAGCTTTGCACTTCAAAAGAATGAAGGTGAAAGTGACTCACAATTAGATTTTGCTAGAGTATTGGGAAGTATGATGTATATCAGAAAGTGTACGCGATCAGATATAGCATGTGCTATTAATAAACTGAGTCGGTTCACAAATAATCTCAATCAAACTCATTGGATAATAATGAAAAGAGTTTTGGGGTATTTAAAACATACTAAAAACTATGTCTTGCATTATACAAATATCCTATAGTATTGAAAGGATATAGTGATGCAAATAGGATCACCGGAATCAAATGAAGTAAAATCCACAAATGAATATGTATTTACTCTTGGTGGAGGAGCAGTCTCTTGGAAATCTTCCAAAAAGACATGTATCGCTAGCTCTACAATGATCTCTGAGCTAGGTGCTCTAGATAAGGCCGGTGAACAAGTTGAAAGACTTCAGAATTTCTTAATAAATATTCTTTTTGGTCCAAATATTTGGCATCATGCATACACTTTGATAGTCAAGATGTAATAGATAGGGCATGGAGCATGATGTATAACGGAAAGTCTCGTCATATAAGACATAGACATGATATTATTAGAAAACTACTCTCTAGTGGAATTATCACAATTGACTATGTAAAGTCAAAGGATAATGTGTCGAATCCACTTACAAAAAGGCCTAACTAGAGAGAAAGTTGAAAAATCATCTAAGGAAATGAGTTTACGGCTTAGGACAAGTCATCATGGCGGTAACTCTATCTAGCAGACTGGAGATCCCAAGAGCTAGATTCAAGGAGAAAAATAAAGTTGTGACTGACGGTTCGGCATTGTCAACCAACTCAATCCATTCCCATGATGAAGACAATGCTCAAGAACAAGGATACAACATTAAGGATTGTTAATGAGTTAATAAAGCTTAAAGTTTTTAATGATTTGCTAAGTTTGGCAGATTTGACCAAATAGTGTATCTACGCGATAACACGTTTAGAAATCACCTATGTGAGTGTGAAGTGTAAGCCGCTTCAAAGAGGATGATTGTCAAACGCCCATCTCTCTATACACTCATGAAACCAGGAGGTGTTCATGGCTGAAACGAACACAACCGTAAGAACCATAAATGGTAAAGGGTTAATTGTGTGACATATGGTTGTCTAGATATACACTAAAGCTAGACGGTTCAAAGATATCGCATCTACCGATTGACTGAGTATATCGGGCCAAGGGAAAACCTACTTATCCAGATGCAATTAATTCTTGCTTGTAAAGTACACATACTTGTACGTTTCTTTGTTTTGGAGTCATTCCCCATTCATGCGGGGAATTATTGGGTTTTAAAAGGTGTGAATGGAAAATGAAGAGTTGCGACTTTTCTGAAGAGTTGCGACTTTTATGAAGAGTTATGACTTTTATGAAAAGTCATTTTCGAAGATTTTGACTTTTTCAAAGGTTTGTGACTTTTCTGGTAAGGCACAATAAGAACCTTTTCACACTACCCTTTGTTTTCTATAAATTGAGGGATTTCCTCTCATTTTAGTTGGAACTAATTTTTCTGGACTTCTTCTACTACTACTAAATGCTAGTATTCTAAGTGTATTTTACTGTCGTTGAGTTGCTCGCTGACACCGTGGTTTAGGTACTGATACACCGGTGAGTAAGATCGTTCAATCTTGGGAGGATATATTCCATTAACCTTGGGTACTTGAGGGGAATAATTTCTTTAAGAGGACACTGTGCATTCAGTGGCTCGATTTTCTTTCTTTGAGAAAAATATTTTTATATTGTTTCTAATATGTTTCTGATTCTATTTTCTCTACTAGTTTTAATTTTCTAGTTTGAAAATACTCTTTAAACTTTATTGTTTCTTACCAAGTTATTCAAAGTTTTGTTCAAAGTATCTCATGAATACAAGATGAACAATAGAAAGTACATTCGTAAGCATAATATTTTGTTGGGTATGACCACTGGAAATATACTGATACAGAGTCCCAGAGAATATCAATCATCACGCCAAAGAGAAATGTTCCCTTTACCAACGTCCCACTTTATGTTAAGGTCCATGTTTTCCTTAGTATCACAAGTGTGAGAGTTGCCTATGCTCTGAGGGACAGTGACAAGGTGCTTATTCCAACACTATTTAGCCAGAATGAAATTGCTCCAAAGAACCCTACAAATTCTTATAGACCACCACTATTTAGTTGTGAAACCTTTATAAATATTTGCCAAGACCCTGAAATCAACACCTCCTTCTTTATAAGGATAACAAAGGTTATTCAAAGAGGCCCAATGAAATTTTTCTATACCATCTTAATCAGACAAAAAATATTCGACAATGAAATTTTCTATCAAGTGTAAGGTGAAATTAGGAAGGGTAACAACAACTAAGATATTGATAGGGAGAGCCAACAGAACATGTTTGATCGTTATAACCTTGCCACCAGAAGATAAGAGCTTGGTATGCCATCATTAGATCCTACCAATAGCCATGTTGACCATATCTGAGAATTTCTCAATCCCTTTTCTACATGTGATTATAAGGAATCCAAGATATTTGATAGAGATCTGTTAGTGGAAACAAGACTAGTTTTAGAGCTCATGGCAAAACAACTTTTGTTATTGATAACCAATTGACCAAAAACTTTCTTCTAGTTAGATAGGGTCTTTATAACTAGAGTCATAGTCCTTTTTCTATCATTTTAGAAAATTATGGTATCATTGACAAAAGAAAGATGGTTAACCTAAGGATGGTTAGAATTCATGTAGAATCTAATATAATTGGTAGAGATTAACAAATTATTCCTTATTTGTGCGAGTACCTCTATACTAAAGATGAACAAAGATGGGGATAGAGGATCCCTTGTATGAGGCCCTTTTTAGAATGAAAACGTCAATTTCTACTATTAAATTGTGGCGATTTTTAAAAACGCTACAATTACCTTTGCCACGAGCATATTTGCAGCAGTTTTAGTAAACTTCCACGACGCTCCCCGCAAAATGACTTTTAATTTGTGGAGGTTTTTTAGTATCACGTTTTGACAGTTTAGAACCTTCACAGTATGATCTCAATATTTTAAAAATTAAATTTGTGTGCATTTAAATTTGTCATGACATGAGATTAATATTTAAATATATAATTTGATTAATTTGATTTGTGGAATCTTACAAATTTGTTATTATTATTATTATTATTATTATTATGATTATTATGATTATTATTTTTATTATTATTATTATTATTATTATTATGATTATTATGATTATTATTTTTATTATTATTATTATTTTATTATTATTATTATTATTATGATTATTATTATGATTATTATTATTATGATTATTATGATTATTATTATTATTATTATTATGATTATTATTATTATTATTATTATTATTATTATTATTATTATTATTATTATTATTTTAACAATAAATGTGGAATTTGATTTACATCAGGTCTTCAAAATAATGAATAATTTTTGTAAATAACACATTTAAAGAAAATCAAATTTCATTAAACAAATTTGTATTAATAAGTTTCACAAATTCAAATTATATCAAATAAAAATAATCCAACTTTTGTATAACAACTTCAACATTACAATTTTAAATCCTTTAAAATCTACATCAAAATAAATATAAAAAAAATTCTATAGCATGCATTTATTTGGTGATTTAAGTTGTTGTCATCCAATATTTTTATCCAAAGTGAAATAAGCTCAATCTCCGCATCAGGCTGAAACAATGAAAATATTATACATAATTAGATAAATATATACTGATACATATATCTTCGTACATAATAAAAAAATCAAGTCATTTCAAACATAAATTCATATAAAGTTTTGATTTGACAAAAAATTATAAGATTATGTATTTGATGTTCTCTCTTATACCAAATAATAATAATAATAATAATGTCAATAATAATGACTTCATGATTATTCCTATGTAAGCACAAACTAAATTTATATTTTTCAAAATCATGTAAAGATGCTCATTCTATTTAACATGTTGGTTCAAATATTTCTCACTTTTGATAATTTACAAGTTAGACTTTCTTTTTTGACCTTATTTTATTTTTTCATTTACCAAAAAAATAATTATAACTTCAACAATTTTCCGTATTGAATAAGTTATATTGATATCGATCACAATCTAATATGCAAAATCGTCCTTTAGTTTGTAATAGTCAAATTCAAGCACGAATAGAATGATAACATCATCCTTAACTAAACAAAAATAGAATTGAAGCTTACCATAAATCAATCAAAGATTAGGTATGAATTACTTTACGGTGTGGTGAAAATTTAAGCAAATCCTGCAATATGTAAAAATATTGATACATTAAATTTTAACAACTTGCAAAATAAAAAATGCCTATAAATTAAATAATAGTATAAATTCTAAATTCTAATATAAATAATCAAACTCACCTAACAAAGAATTGCCTTTATACTCAAATAATTATTTATCATTTGTTTCACTTTGCAAAGCCTACATCAAAAAAAGAAGAACATGTAATTAGCAAATTCACACACACAAAAATGAAATAAAAAATAAAGTAAAGAAGAGTGAGAGAGGCAAAGGGATAAAGGAGAGGAGAGGGAGTTACAGAAAAAGAAATGGGATGTGTGTGTGCGTGTTTTAGTAGGAATGGGTGGGAAGGAGGGGTAGTTATTTCATTTTGATTGGATTTGAAAGGTTTTTAGGGGAAAATTAATTATATTTTTAGGCTTTTTAAATATTTTGGAGGGAGAGGTATTAAAATTTGGTTGAGTTGGGTAAAAATAAAAGATAATTTTTTTTTTTATTACATAGAACGAACTTTAATTTTTTAATTTTTATTAATTTGTAATGACTATTGATTGAAATGTTTCACCTTAAAAAATTAACGAGTACTATAAAAGCTTAAATAAACTTAAAAAATTAAAAAAAAATAATATAAATGCAAATGACTATTTATTTGGCATTTGAGTTATATATATATATAATTTGATAATTATAAAATTTATAATTTTGTGTTATGATAACCAAAATCACTAAATAATACAAAGAATTACCATATTAGATAAAATGTTGAAGTGAAATATCTACAAAGTAAAAAACCATATTCAAAAATTATTTTAATAGATAAAAGAAATAGAGGATCAAAAAATTACAATCAAGTTAAAATGAAGAAGGAAAAGGGTGTGAGTATATGATGAAATTAACTTTCAATATCAAATGTATTGTATTATATAATTTGAAAAAATATTTTCAAAAATAAAAATAAATAAGTAACGAATTTAACAAATTTTTGGGGGTCGATAATCACCACAAATAATATTAAATTGTGGTGATTTTCTAACCTTCTTAATAAAACCACCACAAAAAATTTTATATTGTGGGGGTAGAAGAAAATGTCACAAAATGAATTATACGTGGAATTTCTAAAAACTCTCACAAGTTAACCGCCATAAATTAAGCATTTTTTTGTGTTAAATTTCTTCTTAAATAGGCAAAAAATTCACATGAAACTCTTTCATAGACTTGTGTTATGTCTAGTTTCTTAACCACACTGCTCCTTTAATTAGGTTTATTGATATCATTGATGATCTTTTGGGCTTGTAATATGTTCTCTTCTATGAATCTCCCATTAATATGGCGAGTTATATTTTTGTAGATGTTGCTACAAAGAATATTGACAAATTTAGAGTTAAATATTTTGGCAATGTTTTTAGTGATGACATTTCTTAAACTGATAGGTCTAAGGTTTGAAAAAGTCTTTGAGTAATCAATCTCAAAAGTCATGAGAATATTGGTGTGCGATAACATTTGGTAAGAGTGCATCTATTTATCAGTTTGTCCCAGGATAATAGTGGTGGTTCTTTTGTTTCTCCTAGCCCTCCCGCTCACCATCAAATACCAATCCTTCAGGGAAGAGTTGTAACTCCTTAGGTTTTAATTCCTTCCGGAGAAAATCTATTATATTTCCCTTCAAATAAGGATTGAGGGGTTTCCCCCTTCCAATCCAATATTCTAGAGGTAATAGATGTGACTTACATGGCTTTGAGTAAGCTGCTTTCAATCGTTCCCATCATTTTGACTGGGTAGAATGAATGCGAGAATGAACACGCCGCACCACCTGATCGAACTTAAAGATATGAACTGAGTGTCATTTGATGAGTAACAGTGAACAAAGTGTTGGGTTCTGAAGGGTGATTAAGGCATCATGCGGAAGCTTACAAATTGCAAATCATATAGTTGATAAATCAGATAACAAAAACTTATACTAAAAATCAAAATATTATTATATCAAAACTAATATAAAGAAAAACATTGAAATTGTTGAGAGAATAAATCTCCCATAAACAAAACTCTTAAACGACTACATTGTGAATTCTATTATTGTTCTGTGTTAGAAGAAACAAACCTATATTTATAGAGTCCTAAAACCTTTCCTACTAGAAAAGGAGAGAATAAACAAAATATGAAAGAATATTATATTTTCCTTTTAAGAAAAGTAAAAACATTTATGGTAATGTTTTGTCTTTTCTTTAAGGAAAAATAAATCTTAAATTATGGTAAGAAAATCAGGGCAAAACCCTAAC